>JBCJKH010021477.1:3600-19901 GCA_039877255.1 Loriculus beryllinus | reverse complement strand
ACAATTAACAACAGAAAATCTCATGTTCTTTCAAATTACGAAGATAGAGGCAAACTCAGACAATTATTCTCAGTGATTTAAGTTTTGTTGCCAAATTTCAATATAATAATAATTTTTCCGGACTCTTTTTACTGTTAAAGGAGAGGCTGAGAAACCACCACCCTTCTTATATATATATATGTGTGTATGTATACACATATAAATACACATATATATATGATTTTGTTTACGCATTTGCATCACAGATGCTGCCAACTTAAGCTTCCATCCAGT
Source organism: Loriculus beryllinus (assembly GCA_039877255.1). Classification (NCBI taxonomy): domain Eukaryota; kingdom Metazoa; phylum Chordata; class Aves; order Psittaciformes; family Psittacidae; genus Loriculus; species Loriculus beryllinus. The sequence continues at coordinate 19,628 of JBCJKH010021477.1, read as the reverse complement.
TCTGTGGTTTGCTTGACAATGGCCACCACTAGGAAGAAGGGGAAAAAACGTTTAGATACCCAGAAGGATTTCTACAGTAAGAATATGAAGTGTGGTGTCAGTAGCAGAGTACAGGCAAATATTAGTACAGCTGGATAAAGCCAGCTGTAAGGACTGAAAGCATCTTTTCTGTAAGTAAATCAATTATTTTTTACACTTTGAAATATGACCAGATGACTGCAGTTTGCTGGCATTTCAGAGCAATGCCTAAATTAATCCACTTCATTAAGCAAGCAATGGATACAAATGTTACCATGACACTATGCTACCACATTGTGTCAGAGATAAAGAATCACTAATTACCATCAATGGCAGAATTAAAGCCTTTATGTCTGTAGTAGCACAACTACCATAGTACTTCCATGCTTTCTACTGGTTCCTTTCACGTAAACATGGGAAAAAAAAGATTGGAGAAATGAAGGTTAAAGACCTCAAATCAGCTGGAGGGAAAAATCATCATTTCTATCATTACATCTGCTATGAATTTCACATTGACATATCAATTACTTATATAATAGCTAATAAAGTACCTGAACATACAAAAAAAAACACTTGCCCCAAGGCAGCACCCATTACTGTCACATTTACAAAGAAAATTAAAGCCAACACTGGCAACTTGGCATTTGTCAACAATAAATATGCCACTGTAGAAATAACATTAGCAATTTACCTATAATAATGAGAAAATCATTGGTGTTCCAGCAGTTCGGGAGGCCCCTCACCAGGTCACTATAAAAATGGAATTCAGGACAACAGAGGCCAGAGTTAATGTCTTTGATACCTCCAGAACAAGAAAGAACAAAAAGGCGATTACTGCCAGAAACTTCTGAACACTCTCCAGAAGGATTTCACAGACTGAAGTTCTTTTTGTCATGTCCTTCCAGCTGCTGGTTACAGGAAGCTGCAATCAGGTGAAAGCACCATTCCATTGGGAGCACTTTTCATGTAATGCTTGATTCTCACAAGTTTGTGCTGACACAAAAAAACTCCATTTAAGAAAGAGGCAGCTGGCATTATGCTACAGATGGATTAACTCCTAACACAGAATAAAACCACAGGGACAGATGAAAATAAAGGCCCACTGCAACCAGAGGGAGAAGATGTTTTCATTTATAAATATACTAAAGGAAAAGAGCCCAAGTATTTAGCATATTATATAAATTGGCGCTAACGAGGAGGTAAAAAATAATCAGCCTGGAGTTTCCTGGGAGTTTGCAAAGCAGAGCCAGCTAACCTGCATTTGTTTAAACAGGCAATCTATGTATTTTCCCTTTACCTTCAGTTTTACTGATTGTATCACAGATTCTTATTTCTTATTCGCACTGACCCTAATATTGATTACAGACAGAAACTGTTCTCAAAAGAGAGCACAGCAGCATTTAAAACAGAAACATGGCTTCATTCTAAATTTCCATATGATTACTTTGAAATTTGTCCACACCAGCCTTCTTAAGTGCACTTCTCTTTGATTCAACAGTCAATGCAGCGTGTGTTTGTTAGCTTTTACTTACAGGTTGATAAATCTGCACTGAGAGCAAGAGGCCCATGAACTGTATCATTACACAATGATAAAGCCCCAAGCGCTAATAATCATAAATACTGCAAGACTGAAAATAGATGTCAACATTTATTCTTCATGCTTTACTAAATTTACAGCTTCACATAATTCAGAGTTTGCTAGCTATTCCAAACTCCTGAGGAGTCATTTGTTGTCTGAAAATTAACAGTTTCCATAAGACTATTGTGTCTCAGATAATACAGTTTAATTCCAAATGGCTTATTAGTATTTGCATGACAAATTACATGTTTGAAGGTTTCTCCCCTGTCCTGAGCACAACTCTGGAATTAAAACCAGCAGTACTTGAAGCAGGAGAGAATGCAGCCACGTATCATAATGCCACTTTATTATTCGGGAGATACACATACACACTGCAACTCTTTAAATGGATAGATACACCTGGAACATCTGGAACAGCAGCATACCAATAGTTAATATTTTTATAAAATTACAGCTTAGTTATTAATCCAGCGCAGATGATATACATTTTAACAGGGTCAAACCAGCTTACGTTTACTGTGTATTCTTCTCCTTTGAAGAAACGTAAGTTCTTTTTACTTCAATTAACTAATTGTCAAACAGCTCAATCCACAATGTTACTACAGACACTGTGGGAAAAGTTAATAAATGTGCTGAAAAACTGCCTATTCAAAAGCTTGAAAGTAAAATCGCTGGAGCCTAAAATGACATAGTTGGGGGAGAATTAATTAGGCAGAAAGAATAATGTAAGTAACGACACAACAGCTGATTGGTGTTTGTGTGCCTTTATGATGTATGAGATAAAGCATACAAGAGTTGGATTAAAACACACTTGGGCCACCACTCATCACCATGTGGATCATAAGACCTGCTTGTAAATTAACCTTATTCATAGGTTGCACTTGACATCCTCAGCAGTAAGGAATTAGCCACAAAAGGAAATTAAGTGCATGGCAGAGCAGGCAAGGAATCAGAAAGCAGTTTAGAAGATTCAGCTTCCACAGAGGGCTCTGCATTTATACCTAAGGGTTCTTTAAGGGAAATTCACAACCTAATATATGTTTGGCCTCCTATATTTCTGGGTCTGACTCAAGTGTTGAGTAACAGCTAAGCTGAGCTTAAATGGGTGGCTGAGCACCTGAAATGGTTCTCCAGAGAGGTTATGGAATTTTGGAGATGCTCCAAAGCCATCTGGAGGCAGTTCTGCAAGCCTGCTCTAGAGCAGGGGGGTTGGACAAGATGACCTTCAGTGGTCCTTTCCAGCCTCAGCCTGTGAGGCTGGGAAATCCAAATGAGCAAGGCTTTGGTTACTCTGTTTATACTTCAAAATATAACATCTCAATTTCTTGATATATAATGCAACTTCATTCCATTAAAAAAAAATCCCAAATTCACAGGTAAGTTCTACATACCGTACTTTAGCCAAATACAGCTTTTCCTACTCCAAACATGCCAAAATTAAATCAGATTGAGAAATGCTGAAGAGAAACATGAAATACTAAGAATAAACCAGTTGTCAGGATCCTCACTATGAACTACAAACATCCAGTTTTAAAATTACCTTGCTGAACAGTTCATTATTTCAACAAATCAAACGGTATTTATTATTTAAACTTGGTTTCCAATAAAGCCAAGTATTCTTATTATCATCAGAATTTCACAAGATATTAATAATTCAGCTAAAGCAAGTATAAGGACCAAATAATTGAATTTCTGTATCTGCATGGAGTTTGATTTAGCTTCCTATCCGCACTTAAGCCAACTCATTGTCTGCCTTGACAAAAAAGAGCCAAACCCACGTTTCAAACTCACTTGTGAAAATAACATAATCCCTTGGTGTGATCCACCTGAAATTAAAACCATCAGCAGACTGCTTGTTAATGCATTGCCAGACATGGTTCATACAGCAAAACGTTCCCTTCTCTCCTCACCACTACACTTACCTACTACTAATATTAAGGAAATACACTTCAACAATAATATTTTTGTGATGTTTTCCAAAATGTTCTTTCAAAACTCTTGCATAGCATTTTAGAGCAAGATGCTGGTTAAAAGAACCACGAAACAAGGCTAAAAAATGTTTTCTACAGCTAAAAGAGAAAGTTTGATTCAATAGCATCATCTTTAATGAAAGATGTACCAGTGCTCTTAGTTTCTAATCTCCAAGCTCCATAATAGAGCATTCTTTGAACTGAACTAGAGAAACACAAACAGAAGGTATTAGCTGAAGACAGAAAGCCGGCTTTAATAACAAGTCATTTGCACTGATAGCTTTATATTCACCTGCTATCAGTATGTAAACAGATGCTAACAACTTCATCATTCACACTAGATAAATAATGTATATTTGTGACTGAGCAGAAGACAACACGTCTGGAGCATACACAGATAATTATGAATCACAATTATAAACCTAATCTCTTCCTCCTGGTGAAAGCCTTTGAAAATATCAATAATAAAAGAATTGGCAGGAATCTTTATTGCAGTAGTTATTCTACCCAAATTAGAACCCAAAGAAAGCAAGACCCAAAGAAGGAGCCCCATTTCATGAGCTTATACAAAATCATTTACTTCTGAAGAGCTTCAAGACTCACTAATAAAATACCCATAAAAAGCCCCATGTGAGAATTTCTTTCTCATTACAACGCAAATTACCTCATCATTCAGCATTAGACAGAACAGCCCAGGAAAATACCAAACTGCAACGATTCTCTCAGTCACTATTCGGCATTCCCTGGCCTTCATTACACTAGCACCTGAAGAAGCCATTAGCTATTAGAATTATCTGGCACAACATCATTCACTGTGCACAGACACAATTTCAGTGTTTGAGTTAATGAAAGTGAAGCACAGAAAGATCATGACCAGCTGATAACACTTTGCTGTCATCTGCTCCTTCTCCCTCAAGTGTAGAATCATGACTGAGTTCACATTTATTAAGATGAGGCTGACTTGTCCCTAACTGGCCATAAAACTTCCATCTTGATAAACACTAGAAGAATCTGTCAATGTTGACTCACTCCTAGCTCTAAGCAATCATATCAATTCCTAATTTTCAGGAGTTCAAGCTTCTCAATAATGAAAAGACTATTCCCATTGATTCTACACACACCACTTGACTATGCACAAGAGAAAGCTTATGTCAACATCATTTCAATACTGGATTGTTATTTGTACTTCTGTTAATCAGGATGCAAAGATCAGCGCTTGTTTCTCCACAGCTCCCATAGGAACTCTCCAAGCAAAAACTGATAAAACAAGTGCCTGTTGTATAAAATACTCTGTCCAAGCATCAGAGCTCCACGGGCTGATTCTTAAATTGGTTCCTACTGGAAAAGTCTGCTCAAAGGCTTACAATGCCAACTCAGGAATTCCCTGTCGTACCATGAAGAAAACTTGAGAAGTAAATAAGAGCACGCAGAAAACATAAAAGGTAGCATTTGGAAAGCCACAGGCTGGAAAGAAAGGAAGATAATTGTCTATCTTCAATAACAATATTTATAACAAATTTAAAAAAACCTAAACTTAGTGCTTGTTATTAACTTAAATTTGCTTAAAAAGAGAAAAATAAAGTTGATGACCTCAGAAGTTGAGATTTTCCCCCCTTAAATGCAACAGGGAAAAAAAAATCCCCAAAGTCCATACTCTCATTTTTAACTGAAGACAGAAAAATCAAACCAGTTTCTAACAGCTTGAGAACCCCTGAAACAAAACAAACCTCTCATCCTGGCAAAACCAAACCTTTATTTCCACTGATGAAGTCACCAGAATTTTGAAGCTGCTTTTGCAAACCATGCCAAGAAGAACTGAATTGACTGCCACTGTCTGACATGTGAACAACATCCTTGAAAGCAGATGGCAAAACGCCACTCCTGAAAGAAATGTGCTATTTAGCTCCATTTGTTCTGAAATAGAAGTTGTGAGAGTTGTTAAAAAGAAGGAAAAAGAACATAGCAGTTGAAGAATGCAGCAGACCAGGTACAGATACCACTTCACAACAGTATTTATTGGTTATTTGTTTCACAATCTTCCCTTACCACCTTCAGCCTTTTTAACCTATAGCATGAACTTCAATGTGATGATGGTATGATGAGGGGGTAACTGATCAGAACGCTAGAACAACAGATATGAGATGACAGGACAGAAGAAAGGCAAAGAGAGTCCTATAAAATTACAGAAGAATGTAAAGAATTCTCCAGTCCATTATTCCTCTTTGTTAATGCTTTACAATTTATATTCCTGTACTTCTACAAAATTCATAGATCTTTGCTTAGATCCTTCAAAGTCATGGATCACATTTTTGCCTGGAATCCCATACTGAAAAGCTTGAAAGGCAGACTTCACGTAGGTGTTTTTCCAGACTTTATGCAGGTGTTTTTCCAGTAGCTTTTACAACAGAAATCATCTAGATCTTAAACCAAAGTGCCACAAATAAGAACAGAGCTTAAAAGAATTTGAAACCCTACAGAGAAAAGCATTCGTAGCTTTTTCAAACTCAAATCTCTCTTACGTTTTATGGTGGCACACAATCATAATCACCATTCACGCATTAATTAGAAAGCAATGCAGAAGACATCAAACAAGATGCTGCAAGAGTAACGAATTTCTAGCATTGCTTCCCTAGAGAACAATTAGATTAAAATCCCCTCAGATGAATAAGAACAAGAAACAAAACAGCTAAAATAGAGTTAGTACAAACAAAATGATTCTGCAAAATTTGTTTTGCATATTATATTTAAATTAATTAAGTGTGACTTTCAAATAACACAAAGCATTGACAAATCATGTTGTAACAGCATTAAAAAAATTAGATGTTGATACCTATTTCAGCAAAGCCATTGGGAAGGTAACCACTCCTAGAAATATTATATTGCCTTTGGAACACACAATGAGATGCCTTAAACAATAATTACAGGTTTATGTGCCCTAAATCTTTCATAGAAACTGCAACCACATCCACTTTCCCTTTGATCATGCAGTTTTTCCTGACTTCATCTGGATTTAATTACGAGAGGTATGTTTGAGCTGTCAGTGGTACCCTGCTTCAACAAGCTTCGCTCAGTAGATCTGATGGTTACCTCATCTAGATAAAGGTTCTTAGTAAAATGTGGAGAAGAAAAGACAAGGGTCTCCTTATATTTCTAGGTTTCCTTTAATAAAGCCAAGTCAGAAACCCTCATTTTCTTGTTTGTAGAAATCTCAAAGAGTTCAGATCATGCAATGTTTCAAGAGCCCAGATGTACAAAATCAACGAGCAAAAGCAATGATTTTGTTACCAGATAAAAGAGCATGGAATATATTTATTCAAATTGAGATTTGTTTAGTGCAAACAACTGTTATAATGAAATGCTCACAAATTCAAACACAAAAAGCAAGTAAAAAAATAATACTCATCTTCAGTAATCTTTGCACCTAAATAGTATTTTGAATACCAGCTGCATGCTTAAAACCACACATCATATATGATCTGAGTGAAACGGTGCACGTCCTTTCCCTCCTCTTTTCTCTCCACATATGGTCACATATTTTTTGGCATCAATAACTTTCCTAGGCAATGATCTGCTTGGAACTCACTACCATATGCACATAAACAGCCTTGCCCCAAATGACTGGGATTAAAACAAGAAGTCAGGAAAGTGAAGTCATCCCACAAAACCATTCTATGGTTCAATGAAATTTCTATCTCAGCCAACAAACATTTCAGGATATTTCTTAGTCAAATAGCCTAGTAAGACAGAAAAGCAAAGAGCATAATCACTGCGCAACTAAGATCTGTAATGCAGGTTTTCTATGCTCAAAGACACTGCTTTAAGAACATGAGAACACCATCTCAGGGACACCCTTCCCCTTCAAAAAGTTGGGGGGTTTCATTTCTCTTGAGGGAGCAGAGAAGGAGAGAGAGCAAAAGCAGTTCCATCAACACCAACAGCTTTGATAAAGCTACATCTTAAACCAGTTTTCGATATCCAATGCTGCAGCTCCAGGGATTTGGAGAGTGCATCCTCCCTTTAATTTCAGATTTTAAAGTAAGCATACACAGCAATTAGAAAATGGATCTCTAATGAACTGTCATTCCAGTTGTGCACAGCTCTCTACAAAAAGATCTGGTGCTGATCTGGACACATTGGTTTAAATATATATTTAAGGCTCAAAGCACAATTTCCCTCAGGCGATTACCCACAATCGAAAAACCTTTAGATTTCAATGTACTCAAACGTATTTTTGTTCATAACATTTTATTCTTTGGAATCTCCAAAACAAGCTTTTCCTCCTATTGAATTTTTGTGTCTATGTAGATGATTATACAAATGATTGCTCTCACTTGCTAGCCAACATATACCCTAAAAAGGCATTTCAGCAACCTTGTTAGAGTTTTCATCACCCTTGTATAGCATCTTCTCTCCATCTGACTCAGTATCAGTTTGCAGCACAATCCTAAATGAGCTCCTCCAGGTGTGGAGCAGAACAGAGCTCCCTCATGTGGTACATCTACATAACCTTAGGGATTAAACAAAAAACCCAGCACAAATCCATAGCTAAATGTCTGGATTTCCACAGACAACCACTCAAATTTCTACTAGGTCAGTTATAGAATCCATGTTTTTCACTAAACACAAAAAAGAAAGATAAGCCATGTGAAGGTGTTAACAGCCACACAGCTCCTACCTTGCATATCATCAAACCTCCTTGGTTTTAACATTTTACAATTTCTTCTTTTATTCATACTAGAATAGAATTTACAGATTATTTGTATACTCCTGTTCACAGGACTCATAGGAGAGCCCGATATGAAAGAAGTCCATATTACCTTATGTCTCCTCCTATCAGGGCTTTTGTTGAAAAGAAATAAGACCTGAAGGAAAAAATATACTGTCAGAAAGAGAGTTGATAATCTGCTTTGTATAACACCATTTTCATTTATAATATTCCACAGTTCTTGTATTTTTAAATATTAACTTTATGAAAACTGTACCTTAGTCCAGACAAGTTAAAATTCAAAGGATCATTTTCCAAAGGGATTTGTCATTTCTCTTACTGATATCAAATCGTGGTAAAAGAAATGAACATTATGCATTAAAACATCATATATTATGAGGCGATTTTCAAGTTCAATCCAAGTAATGACTTCACCTATATAAACCTGTAGTTATCTGGAACACAGCGAGCATTTTTAGTTTTAAGAAAGTTTAATCAAAAATAAATGAATAAAGAATATACAGTAATAAAGGAAGCGAAAAACTCTTTAAAAAGCTATGCGTGTTGAATCTGCCAGAATGACATTTTGTGGGTGACTCAATTGTTTCTGCATATACCTGAATGAAGAAGAAAGCAAGAAGGAAAGAGTCCTTTAACAAGCCACACTAAGGTAACAAAAAATGAATGGCACCTGATCTGCACTTCCATCTGTGCTTGCTTCTTGATTTTTACCTTATAAAAAAGAGAAGGTAGTAAACAGCTTATCTATATTCCCATGCATGGTATCACACACTTTCTCAGTTATTCTCACACTACTAGGTCCTGATTAGTCTCCCGGTTTATGCTCTTAAATCTGTGAGATTGATGTTGTCTCAAAGCAAATCAACAATTTTCACATAACTGGTCAAGCACTGAAACCATGTTTTACTAATATATCTCTGTTGGCTTATATCATGTTTTGCTCATAGAAAAACAGAGTATCTCATGATGAATTATGCAAGCCGGGGTAGGATTCCTTTCGCAACAATGAACATAAAGATATTCGAATACAGGAATACAAAATGGGAATAAAACCAGTCACCAAGAAAAACCGGTTTTGTAAACCACTTATATTAGGACAAAAATAAGCACCTGGAATCATGACTAATTAGGCTTAACCAGTTTAAAGTTTTCCAACCTCTATTTTACTGAGCAAGGCACAGACTGGATCAAATTAAACAATTACCATGAAATACCTGAACAGTATCTCTGTTATTTGATACTACACAGTAAAAACAAACAATTCTTTTGATGCATAGTGCACCACAGAGGAAAATACAGCATTTCAGTATACCTTAAGGAAAACTTCATACTTTGTGTGATTAAATACATATGTGCACAAATCCATCCACAGTTATTCCAGAAAGCTTTAGTATGCCTCACTGCAGCTGAGAAAGAGAGGTAGTAAAATAAAGGAGATGGCTTTAGATTTGCAAATACCAGTGTGTTCACTATGGTTCAAAATAAACCTGCTACTCAACATACAAGAATATAGGGGCTACCAGAAGCCCTCATAATTCCACAGTGGCTGTTTACATTTACAGATTAAATGTAGAAAATGGACTGACAATTTCTTCCACTACTATTTCTCATATACCTCTTAGTATCACATTTACTCAGAAGATGTAAAGCAAAGCATAAGAATGAAGGTTAAAACCATTCTCAAACCTCCTCCACTCCTCAACCCTCTTTTGTCAAAAAAAACAGTTTAAGGAAAACACGTTCATGTTTTCATGTGTCCTGTTAGGTAGACTGGACATGACCAAGCAAGAATCTATATAAAAAGTTTTTTCTACAAGGTTAAACTCATCTTTAGTTGGAAATTCTCTCCTAATTCTACAAAGGCCTGCGGCAGCTTAGTAATCACAGATGCTCAAAGCACATCAGTAAATGAATGAAAATACAGTTTCATTTCAAACAACTAGTATAAAAACCTGCGCAGACATTCTAAGCTAAGGATCATGACAGCATCATGACAAATTGATTTCTTCTCAGTACTTTAGGAAAAAGATAATTCGGAGAAACAACTAGTGACAACACCATTTACTGTATTAAATAACAAACCAAACCCACTTGGTTTTCAGTTATGATCAGAAAAGGAGACTCATTCTATCAGGACAATAAAATAACTTTCATTGTTTCAGCAATACAGTTTTCTACGTTAACTTGCTACAATGATTGACAGCTTTCATCTGGTGCCCATTACACTAAACACAACGGGATAATGTATTGCAGGTCTAGAATATTTACATGCAATAGAAGCATGCTTATGTTAATTCAATGATGTCTCTTGACCTTCATGACAAATACCTATTTATACCAAATATGGCACCAGTCATGAAAATATTTCAAAGTCATTTTAGTAGAGGATTAATTTATTTTATCTTTCAGGGTGAAAAATGAGCTAAGTGAAAGGATTAGTAAATGCCACAAGGCCACACTGATGTTTCTCAGTGGGAATGAAAATGAATATCAACAGCTGTATCGTGACTGTCACTGATCAACAGGATCTCCTAAAGGAAAATTAATGAATGACTTACAAATTGCTTCTGTGTGATGCTGCTGTGCTACTCAGGACTGAGAGCTTCAGAATGCATTTCTGATACTCTGCCTTCTAATTGCAGTAGGTCCTGACCATACTCCTGACCTGCTGATTATCTAATTGTTAAGCTACAAAAAGGCTGGTCTGCACAAGCAGATCAGTTGATATGCTGGAGAGACACTCTCTAAAGAATAAGTAAACAACTTCAGTATATTTGAGCTCAACATCAAATAGCAGGCTCCCCCTCCCATATCCCCCATAGCTTAATAATGCCAATTGAATATATGTAACTAAACATGGCACAAATTGCTTGTAATCTGATTTTGAACTTGGCAGGGTCAGTTCTTCTGTAGGATTTAAAATGCTGAGATGCTCTGAGCTTGAACAATTGGCAATGCAAAAATGGAAAAAGAAAACTGTTTATTCATTGATGTCCTGAATTTTCTCAAAAAGCATCTAGTTTGGAAACACAGATTAAATGTGTGCACTAATTCTTCCTCTCTTCTATCACAGGTCTTTCAGAAGTGGGACTTTGTGACTATGCTGATGAAATACGTCAGACCTCCAGATATACTTCTAAGAATTACAAGCACAATCAGTTCAATCAAGTGTGTCTTGGTTGCTTTAGCATACCCATTTCAATATGATGCGAGTGCTCAGAGACAAAAGGTTTTTAAATGTAACCTCTCATAAAATGATACACCGCTGATTTCCTTTTCCAAAGCGTGTTTCAGTGGGACTTTTTCTTGCATTTGGGGGCACCATAAAATAATGCATATTTGGGGCATACACACTTGGTGGCTCTCAAACAGCCAAGTAACTCACTGAAATCCCAAATCTGGTACTCTAGTCACAAATTTAGCTTTTTCAGAGGTACACAAACTAAGAACAGAGCATCCTGGATGCAAACTTTAATGTAAGCCAACCACATGATATTTTCTTCTTTGCTCATTATGTCTATCTAATGAGAATTAGAGTAAAAAACCTATAGAACATGCAGAAAAAGGTATAAGTTCTTAAAAACATTTTAAGATCTCATTAATATTGACTTCAAATTGACCCAGAGAGCAGAGGTGGGAGGCAATAGCGTAATCCTAGTACTTAAACGTACATTCTACTTCAAAAAGTTCCTTATAACATGAACAAACTATATACTTGGGCATGAACTATGATAACAGAACTCCAAAGAACTTAGCTATCAAACAGGAAAGAAAGTTGCTTTTAGGCAAAAAGAGGCCTACACATTAACCTATATAACTGCTATTCTAAAGAGACACAGGCAGAAAAAGAAGAGAAAGCTAAAAAACCCACACTCAAATATGAAATGAATTGTCAAATAAAAGACAAGCTGCATGACAGAGCTTTTATTTACTGCTTAAAGCATTTTCCATTTAAAAAATACAGAATGGCTTATAGAGAAGGAAAAGATGTTTGGAACTTTGAAGGTGCCCCTTCAGGAGGCACTGCAAAGTCATCTTCTTCCACTTACTATTTTAATTTAGAAAAAATAGGGCTTTTCTTGTATTTTGCTAATAGAAAGTCAAATTAATAACAAGAAGCTTGTATCTGAAGAAATAATTTAGCTCACACTTTAACGCAAACTACAAAAAGCACATATTCTTCACTGATACCAAATAGAAGTCTCATTAAATGCTGCAGTACCAGCATTACTACCAGATGCTCATTAGAATTTGTTTATATATTAGGCAAGATCCTAAAGTTTCACCAAGTTCCTAATTGTTTCCTAGGTGATAACAAAATTGACCATAGGATGGCCTCTTAAGAATCAAGTAAGTTCAAAAGAATTAAGTGCAACTCTAAGTAGCCCATCTTTTCCCACTGGAAAAACAATTAAGGACTTAAAAGTTCCATTGTTTCAGCCTTTCCTCATTTACAAACAGCATCAATTCAGGGTATTTTTCTCTAGATTAGCAAGGAAGACTAACAGCTGATAGTTGAAAACAATTTTCAATTGCTTGATTAAGCATTTAATCAAGTATTAATTTTTTCTGACCTAAGACTTAGAGAAGAGCTAACGTTTTAATCTCTTCAACTTGATAAATCACTTCTCTTTCATTTCTTCTACATCTGAAGGCGCATTTAAATACAGTCATGCAAAAGACAGTTAGTTCAAATGTAGGGCTATATAAAGTTCCCAGAAATTTCCCCTATTTGGGGTTATTTCTGAGAAGCTCCCAGTTATGAGCAATTCAGGTATTAACGCACATTCTGATGCAGAAGTGAAGGCATTAGCGCATATCAAATATACTGAAAAATAAAAACAGGCTAAAAATGACATCTCAGAACACTCGCAGTGAATTATTTTTCCATAACAAGCTAGGAGGAAATCCCAAGTGTTAACAGATGACAGGAGTGTTAATGCCATTAACATTCTTTCAGCACTCCACATCAGTGTGTAAATGTTGTCCTGATGCTCAGTCACTCTGAGGGAAAAAGGTTCACAACGATTCCCAGATGCTGAGATTCTGATTCAGAGGATATTTGTTTCTTCCCTAGCAGCCTGCTCTAAGAGATTTTGTGGTGCAGTGCTTCAGACAAGAGAATTATCAGTTGATGTTTAGTGTACATGCAGTACCTAACATTCCCAGTGCATAGAAGTCCCATGCACGCTTCTCCCCAGATCCTTTCTTTACAACTGAAGTAGATCAAACAAAGAACTATCCCCCCTCCCATTTAGTTGTGAAACAATAGTTATTATTAGATAGAACTATGAGCAAAACATCTATCCAGTGAGAATATAGACTTCCAGGAAGGCATCTTTTTCAGTTCATGAAAAGGATTTGGTTATGAATGGTGTTCCTTTCTGAAAATTCAAATTAGTTCACAAATGGCTGTTTCCTATTTAATAATAAGATGAATACACTCTGCTTTGAAAGTCTCTTTCTCTGCAGTAATTTTTATTCTTTCATTCATAGTTGCCTTAATTTCGCAATTCTTTAAAAATAAGCCTTTAATTCTTCACATGGATGCAATCAGTTAGAAAAGCACACTTATGGAGTTTGTACCAGTAAAGGGTTGGCACCATTTATTGCTCTGGTAAGGAAAAGACTTTAGTATGACTGGGCATGTTCATATCTCTTACTAGAGTAAATGATACAGCTGAAATACAGAAAAGCTATATAAAATCTTCATTTAAGGATATACCCGCAGACTTACGAGACATTATATAGACTCATGTAACACTGGTCACAAATTACGTAATGGTCCAAAAGAAACACAGCAGAAAGTCCTTCTCTCCAACCAGCAGGATAACAAAATGCTCAAACCCAATGCCCTATGACCAAAGAGCCCTAAGGCTGCCTGGCTCTCCTACTTAGCCCTTCTTCTCAGAACCAAGCTCAAAGCTCCTGCCTGTTTTCTAGAGGAATAAACCTTTGTCATTTTGTGTGCACACTTTGTGTGCACACTTTGTGTGCGCATGTTGGGATGGATGAAGAGCTGGTATTTATTATTTATTATTTATGTATCTATAGTTCTAAATCAAGATTAATCAATAAATTAACTCCATACAACTTGCCTTCTGAAACAGCTTCTCATTCTGATGCACCTAATCTTTCATAATAACAGTTAAAGTTAAACCCCATTAACCTGAGTATCTTCCTCAATCCCCAGCTAGACACTCATGTTTTAACATCACTGAAAAGAAAGCAGCCTATACCCCTATGGTAAGCACGAGTTTTCCACTTTAAAGAAATCTTCCATTAGAGGCACAAACACTGAAATAAAACAAGGAGTGAAAGCTACATTTGTCATAGTCTGTAATTACTTCTCTAAACTGTTGAATCAGACTCCCCAGTGCTGCATGAAGCTGGGCTAATTATAAAAGAAACCTCTCACATTGAAAGTTAAATTACTTACAATTTGATCTTCAAGTAACTACAACTGGAGCCATGGAGCAGCTGAAGAAAAAGTTGTCTCAAGAATCACGCATCAGCTACTTAATACAGCATGAAATTCACAGAAAGAATATTGTAACCTCTTTTTTCTTTATTCTTTGTTCTTTTTCTCTTTTCTTTTCCTGTTTAACCACAGTGTACTATCCTTTCTGTTAGAGCATAGCTGTAATCTTCATTTTGAACTGAACTACTTCTGGTGGCCAGCCATACAGTTCAGCTTCACGATCCCAATGACTTCAGAGTGCTGCGAGCACATCTTAAAACTTATGCAATTACTTATGTAATAAAAATCCCAATTAAAGCCCGACAGCCAAACACCAAAATACCAAAACTATAAAAATAATTCCAGAATCTCATAGAAATATTTCCATAACTCAAGAAGTCCACAGTATTGATTACAAGGAACATAAGATTCAAGATGAAGTACTGTTTCCCAGCAAATAGTGATCATGGAAGTCTGAACTGTGTTACTAATTGAACACAATGCTCCTCTACAATAATGGTGGCAGGAGCAGATTTTTGTACAGAAAAAGAGATAAACAATACATTTTTTTACTCCTCATGCCTATGAAGCTACAAAATAACAAATATTTTGTATTTCAGTTTTAAGTCTATTTAGTCGAAGCTTAAGTCTATTTAAGTCTGCAGTTCAGTATTTAAGTCCAATCATTTGAAATCAGTACTTCAAATGCATATAAAAAAAATATCCACAAATAAAGATTGGGAACAAAAAGTCCTTTAAGTAAAGAAGTGAATCCATTTTGTTACTGCAGATAATTCAATTAACCTGATCACAGTATAAATATTCTCACATGGCAGAAAAGAGATCTACTAAGAAGCAGGTCCAAAAAACTTGAGCAGCTCTTAAAGTGTCATAGTGACTAGCGACTGAAACACAAGGAGCCAAACCAGCATCCTTATGTAAACTTCAGAGGAAAATCACTGGTACAATTCATTAGATATACAGAACTTACACTGATTGAATTTTTAAAGTCAAGACTGTATACTAACATAAAATAGATGCTTCGAGTTAAAAAGAAGCTATGAAGGTGATTACCTAGTGAGATGCTTCTGTCTTATTGTCGCAATCAAACCAGATCATAAAATCATAGAATAGTTAGGGTTGGAAAAGACCTTAAGATCACCTAGTTCAAACCCCCCTGCCATGGGCAGGGACACCCTAAACCATGCCACCCAAGGCTCTGTCCAACCTGGCCTTGAACACCACCAGGGATGAAGCACTCACAGCTTCCTTGGG
>JBCJKH010021476.1:0-21287 GCA_039877255.1 Loriculus beryllinus | reverse complement strand
GATCATCTAGTTCCAACCCACCTGCTGTGGGCAGGGACACCTCACACTAAACCATGTCACCCAAGGCTCTGTTCAACACAACCCTCAGAAAAGGGAAGCACTGTAAGGAGGCACCAACTGTAAAGATCAAGTATTACACAAAGACATAAAATTCAGCTTTATTGTCTAATTTGCTCATTTGTACACTTCTATAAACAAAATGGCTGCTCAGGAGTGAATATAGTCACATTCAACCTAGTGCCATAAGAAATGCAGGAGGAGGATGACTTAGTTTAGTTAAAACTAACACAACACTTAATGTGAAGTTGAGACATTGCAAGGGATGGTTTCATGTTCCAGGGCTCTTTAAATAATATCATACATGTCGCTACTGTTCAATATAACCACCTGCCACTTTTCTCATTTTCTCCACAAACCAGATATTTAAAATTAACAAAATACCATCCAATAGCTTGATAATATCCTAAGAACACAAAGCTCTTCAGCTTAGGGGCATGGAGGAACTAATAATTGCTCTCTCCCATCTGCCAGACAGATTGATAACGCAGGATGTGTGTTACAGATACACCTCTACTTTAGGACTCCAGTAACCACTCCAATGTTGTGTCAAGCATATTCAGTGACTTTATACAACACTCATCAGAAGCGAAAGACCAAAATATCCAAAAGTCTGGGGAAAACAAATAAATAGATCCTTTCATTCATAAATAACAGCAATGCAGCCATGTAAAAGCTATTGCTATTAAACACCTTTTTAGTAGATGATCATTCCTTATACTCCGTTGGGAAAAACAAGAAATAACTTACCCAAAATTATCATGGGAACAAACCCACTCTAAAAGAAACATCACACAAAACCTTCTGAACTTTGTGACTAAACATTTACAGCAAGCTAAGTGATTTTATCCATAAACATAGATATTTTTGCTTATGTTTTTGCAATGTGCAAGTTTACTGAATTCTGAAGATAGGTCCTCTTACACCAGCCCACAAAAAAGGATCCAGAAGGAGATGTCAAGCTATATTTCTGTTTCGTCTGAGGCCAAACTTGGCTAAATTTTCAGTACAAATTTTAACATCCTGAGGGGTGCTCTAATTTGTACCAGTTGGCAATATTCCAACAGAGCTGTCTTTGTGGCCATAGCTGACAGGGTCTCAGGAAAGAATCAGTCATGACTCCATGCTGACACTGGCACTGAGACAAGCACCGATATAGTCTTTTCTGTCTCTGCTCAAAGGCATCCCACACACAATTATGGAAAATATTAGAATGGTGCAAAGTATTCTTGATAGCAATATTACTGTAATTTGCTATTTTAACTTGTTTATAAACCTGTATAATTGATTAGAGTTTGCATTTATTGTGCATTACATTAACATGCAGATAGTTAAAATGCACACTGTTAAAAAGAGAAGGGCTGGATTCTGAGCAGGAGACCTGTAAGGAGAGTTTAAATAACCTTTTTTTTCTTTCACAATGTTCAATATTGAAATTTCAGCTTGCTATGTATATTTATTTATCTTCATTATTTCTTTGGTTTAGGAAAGCAGTGTCTATGTATCATTAAATGGATCTTCCTTTATTTACAGACTTGTAAATCTAAGATATAATTATAGGGCTATTTCTGTTGAAAACAATCGTATTTGACACCTTTTTTCCTCCTGCCCACTAGATAGCGATTTTCTTTCTTAGCCACAGATTACTCTTTCAAATCCATCATTCCCAACTACTCATTTGGTGGAGAACAGAAAGCTTTTTCGATCACTCCCTTTTGCTGACCACACATATGAGGTTGCAGAACTGGGCCTTGTCTTCACAACAGAATTGGTTTGGTACAGTTAAGTTGCACATCTAAAGTAATACAGTTACAGTCTTATATGAGTATGCTTTGATTCCAATACCACAAAACTTTTTAAAGTCTGTTTGCGTCATATGGAGAGTTCTAAAGTAAGCAAGCAATTCTCCTCTAATAAAAGTGTAGGAGATTATACCCATGTAACTGTTCAAATTATTTGTCTTCTGTTGAGACAAAGTCATAGACAATGATGTGTTCCATGCAGACATAGAAGCAGCATCCAGATGATAGGTCTCCTTGTTGTCTTATCTGGTTCAGATAACATGGGTTTTTTTTATAATAACGTGTATTTTTTCTTCATTTTTAAAAATAAAAATATCCTTTCAGCTGAAATCTTAATATGATTGGAAGTCATTTAGTGGCTCAAAACTCTTCAAAAGCTTGTTATAAAGGCCTGTAAACCCCAGAATCTCAAAAAACTTCTGTAGTAAATAATTTCTCATATCATATATCCCATATGTATGACATGTTCTTTGCATTTTCAGCCATCTAAAGAACAATTACATCACAAGCCATGGTAGTTAGATGAAGCAACAGTCCAAAGGGACACTTCTGTATTGATCATGGAGTTATAGGATCATAGAACGGTTCAGGTTGGAAAGGACCTTTAGATCATCTAGTTCCAAACCTCTGTCATGAGCAGGGATGCCTCACACTAGACCATGTCACCCAAGGTTCTGTCCAACCTGGCCTTCAACACTGCCAGGGATGGAGTATCCATGATTCCCTTGGGCAACCCATTCCAGTGTCTCACCACCCTCACAGTAGAGAACTTCTTCCTTATATTTAGTCTGAACTTCCCTTGTTTAAGTTTAAACCCATTATCCCTTGTATTATCACTACAGTCCCTGATGAAGAGTCCCTCTCTGGTATCCTTGTAGGCCCCTTCAGATACTGGAAGGCTGCTATGAGGTCTCCATGCAGCCTTCTCTTCTCCAGGCTGAACAGCCCCAACTTTCTTGGGAGGTGCTAAAGGCCCCCAGTCATCCTCATGGCCTTCCTCTGGACTTGCTCCAATTCAGGTAGTGCTCTCCTGTGACATGCTGGTCCATGGTTCAAACCATGGCATCAGACTATGTCTGATCCTGCTTGCACTGTGCTTTTGTCCGTGGCTATTATACTCATCCAGAGTTTGCATTGCTGAGTTCTTGGTCTAGGCAAGGTCATCAAATTCCCATGTCAGTGAAGGATCTCTGTGAAAAATCAAAGCATCATGTAAAAAAAAAAAAAAATTATTAAGAGTATGAGTACCAATGAACTATCATAACCTCATTCCTCTGTGGATTAGAAGACAGAAAAGAGCTCAGAACATATTTCAGAGGACCAACACATTGGAATATAGACAGACTTTCAAAATAAGCACATATAACTGGAACAAAATAAAATAAAATTAAAGAAAAAAAAGAAAAGAAGAGAAAAGAAAAGAAAGCATTATTTAAGCAATAAGACAATGTAATCAGATTTCTTAGAAATCTGAAATGCTGGGTGTTGAATTATTTAAAGAACTTGGGATAAAAAAGTCCCTAAGAGAACTGTCATTTGCTAATAATTATTTTAAATGTAAGCAGCTAAATAGAGCTGAGCCATTATAAAAATTGCTATCGAGTTTGCATGATGAATATTAGAGTCTGTCAGACAACATCTAACTCTTGCTAAGCTGCATTTCAAAAACATGACAATCGGTTTCACTATAGTCAAGATTTGGTTTATGTCTGAATGCCTTCTTTCAGTAGATGCTAAAGAACTAAATGTCAGAGCATTAACTTTGATTGATAGTGAATATCAGACCAATATAATAATGTTTCACTGACGATCAATCTATGCTAAATAAAATTGTGACATAAACTTGCATAAAATTAATAAGTACTGTCTGATCTAGTTATGACCCACACTGAATTTGAAACTGATTTTCTTTCATTTATTCTTCAGCCTTTCAAAATCATTTCATGCCTAGTTCTTATCTACTGTAGAAACCTGTGGAGCTGATTATAGAAACTTCTTGTGTATTTTATATTCATCTAACTTTTGTATCTTGATGCAACATAGGACTTTTCTTAAGATTAATGAATAAACTATCAGAGAGTATTGGCTGTGTAACACATATTATTGAGGCTTCCTTATGTATAACAGGATAAGTATGATTAATTTCAAGTTTACAACTCTAGGAATATATATTTTATCAGGGTTTTTAACTTATATTTTTCAAATAATATATTATTTTGACTGAAGAAACTGTCATTATTGGACTTCAGTTAGTACTATATTGAGGTTAATAGAGTTTGAAAAATTCTTAGATTTGTGTGGTAGTAGGTCATCCTAGAAAAGAGTTGCAATATTTTATATTAGAAACAAACTTCTCTCCCATTATAGGCCCAGCAGCCATCATCGCAGCCACATCAATAATAAAGGGTGTGTCATGGCTCATTGCACCTTCAAACTGATGGCGTCTAACAGATGGAATTTCAGCACATCTAAAGCAAATCTGAATAGTTTCCATAGGTGATAATACTGATGGTAGATAGCAGAACTGCCTTGCTATTTCAGGAAGTAACATAGAGGGAACAAGAAAGTGATTCTGTATGCTTATTCATGCAATTACAATCTCTTATACAAGAGCATAAGCATTTCTTAGCCTAATTTAGAATCTCTTCATATAACACACTGATTTCTATGAAACCAAACACTGAGAAAACCTTATCAATTATTCTGAAATCTTATTTTGAGTAAAAAATTGTCACCTGATTTTATGAGGCTAATACCCCTCTCTGAAAACCATCAGAATCCTGCTTATATTTAGGTACCATGAAAAATTTAACATAGGTGTCAAAGAAAAAATTAAAATAAAAGAGAGCTGAAAGAAATCAAGATACATAAGTCTTTGTAGCACATTAAAAAGTTCTCCCAAGCCCTGAAATTTTCTGTGAATCTGTGAAAAACTTTAGAGAAGTTTAATGCCTGGCAATAATACTCACTAAACTTGTTATCTGCATCATATTGTTACTGCTGAATAGAATCCTAGGTACATAGCAAATACTAATCGTCAGAGAAAGCGGCGCTTTTCAGAACATTTAATTAACTGCAGTACACTTCAGGCTTGTATCAGTATTACCACACTTAACAAAAAAAACCCAAGCTGAGTAAGATTCATCAGATTTGTGATTTGCTGAAATGCAACAAAAACTCTGTAGTCTTTGTCTGCCTCATAGTCTTTGAATGCTTCTGAGTTCCTGAACATTGTTTTTCCAATTTATTTCCTTCAGAGAATATTCTTTTTTTCTCTAAATTTGTAAGTTTTAAGAAGTAGTATGGTAAGTCTTGACTCAGGATCTGGAAAGTAGGTGATCTTTCAAGAATTGGCTTATTGTGATGACTAGATGCTATAGCTCCCTTGAAAACCCTGCAAAGTTTTAGAGTGTGTTTTTCAGTGATGACAGCTAGGTGGGGATTTTTAGTTCACAGAATAACAGAATGGGAGGGGTTGGAAGGAATCTCTAGAGGTCATCTCATCCAATTCCCCTACTCAAGCAGGGCCATCTAGAGCTGGATGCCCAGGACCATGTCCAGATGGCTCTTGAATACCTCCAACACGAGAGTCTTCACAAGCTTTCTGAACAATCTGTGCTCACATACCCTCACCATAAAAACATGTTTCATGATGTTAAGAGGGAACATTAGGTGTTTCAGCTTGTGCCCATTGCTCTTCAGTTGTTACTAGGCAGGACTGAAAAAACCTAGCTCTGCCCTTTTTGCACCTTCCCTTCAGTTATTTATGTGCATGTGTAAGATTTTCCTTAAGCCTTCGCTTGCCTCCCCAGACTGAATAGCCCCAGTCCTCTCATTCTTCCCTCACAGCAGAGATGTTGCAGTTCTTTCGTGGACTTTTGTCCATTTTACTTATTGTTGCATCATCTTCATGGACCTTTGTTGGACTGTCTACACTATGTCCATGAATCTCTTGTACTGGGGAGCCTAAAACTGGATGCAGCTCTCCAGGTGTGGGCTCATCAGTACTGAGCAGAGCAGAATGATGGCTTCTTTTGACCTGCTAGCAATACTCTAAGTCAGTTTTAGTTATTTTCTCCTTGATTATTTCGAAATAGCAACATAGGTACTACGTCTTGAAATACATACTGATGTAGATGATAAAAGTAAATAAAAGTATTTTTATATACCCTAGACTTATTTCCCAAACCAGGTTTTGACAACTTACTGGCAGATGTTTCCATTTAGATTATATTAAGCCTTTTATTTTAATTACCTTTATTTACATTACATTTTTGTAGTCTCCAGGTTTGTTCTGGGGTCCATTTTAAGTAATTTAAACAGCTAAGGAGAGATAGTCTTGATGTACATACTGGTGAATAAGATGAAAAATTCTTTCCACTTTAAACAAATGCCTGAACAGCACTGCCAGATGGCCTTGAAAAGCAAACATTTCCCTGATAAGATAAAATACTTATTTTAATAAACTAAAGAATGTTGAAAAGCTACTTCTGGGCACATGGAGAGACTACATAGCACAAGTTAGGTGCAGCATAAGGAACATCCTATGTAAATTAAAGTACGATGCTTTATGGAATTTACAGATCTCATTTTATGTTTTAAGGAGGAGACAAATGAACATATTTTCTGTGAATAATAACTTTTAAATTGCCTTTTTTTGTTTGTTCCAGAAGTATAAGTTATTTAGTATGACAATCTGGAAGCATAAATTGTTCAGAGTTGTTCAACATCTTCCATCTAAAACTGGCTTTATAATCACAATCAAAAATACTGTCTTCAAGATGACTGAGATTGATTGGGCAAGTTACAGCAGAACTATGAAAAGCGGCCACTTTATGTATTGCTTTAGGTTGTGTAGGCTTGTTATGACACTACTTGTGTGGGGGCATATTATTATTATTATTATTATCAGCTTCTTGTTATTCTTTTACACTTTAAAAAATTTCTGAATAGCATGGAAATAATAAGTCTGGTGCTTGTGGGTTGTGGTTTTTTTCATCAGAAGGGCTTGATTTCTTAACATATTTACAGTCATAACATCTCCAGGAAGTATTGATGTAACTGCATTAAGTAAGCCAATTAGAATTCTAGTTAAGAAACTTAACTAATCTAAGTTTGGTTTACTTAAAATTCATTGCAACTTAAATACATAATATTTATGTGAATATGAACAGATAGTAAAAATTACTTGTCTTATTATTCAGGTTATGTTTACCTACTATTGTTTTGAGGTAAGTTTGGTTTTTTTTATTTGTGTCATTAGAATTTGGGTTTTCTAAACCTGCTCTTTTCCATTTTAAAATAAAATCATTACTGTTTGCATAGATTTTAGATATTGACAAGAGACTTACAAAAGCCTTAATACTGTATTTTTTAAAATTGGTTTAAGCATAAAAAAGTAATAATCAACTTGATAATGATTGTCAATTTTTCATTAACTCAATACCTTAAATACTTTTTGCTTTACTAAATTGAAAATTGTTTAATTGAGTTTAATTTAATTTACTAAATTGAAAATTTCAATACACATATTGAAATTAATTTTAACATATGCAACAATAAAGCCCCTAAAACTGCTTGTAAAAAAGAAAAAAAATTGGCATTCCAATTGCAATATATCATTGTTCTGAGTGTTTGAAATTCCATTGAAGATGTTCAAAGAACTGTGCCCTGAATTCTGTAAACATGGTCAATAAAACAGAATACTCTTTCAAAAACCTATCATCGCAGGAAGATACGATGTCAAAGCTTTGTCCCTCACCTCAAAATCTTCCCAGAGCTTCCTTTACATTAATGTTCTCTGAATATTCATTGATAATGAATAAATTTGGAAGGTCTGCAGCTTATCCCCCGGAAAAATACAAAAACTAGCAAATAATGCTTGATAAACATGATCACATTCTATGACAAAGTACCCTGCTCTGTTGATACAGGGCAAGCAAGTCAACATTGTCTATTTGGATTTTTTCAGGGCTTTTGATACAGTTTCCCACAGACTCATCCTAGTACAAGTTATTCCTGCAGAGATTCTGATTGGACACAAAAGGAAAATTTTTCCTGATGAGAACAATCAGCCACTGGAATAATCTCACCAGGGAAGTGGTGGATTCCCCACTATTGGACACTTTAAAGATTTGTCTGGACAGGGCACTGGGCCATCTAGATTAGGTCATGCTTTGCCAGGAAAGGTTGGATCAGATGATCTTTCAGGTTCTTTCCAGCCTGTTATTCTAAGATTCTATGATTATATGGGTACTTTACCCTAAGATTGAACTAACAGCTTTAAATTTCTGTTCCCATTCCCTGTAGATCTATTGGCAATCTGTTCCTTTTTCATTCAGATGGCACTGCTCACTGTGACAGCTTCTAAGTGAGAGGCTCCTTTCTGACATCTACATGTAACTGCTGTTGATGCTAATGGAAATTATGGACAAGTCTGAGGACAGAGTTTGGCACAGATTGTTGAGTAATGCAAAAGCTCTTTGATTTTTTGCATGGAATTCTGAAAGATGATATGCTTATATCGTTAGAAAATCTATATCCAAATTAGAAGGGATGAATTTTGTGAATAAATCAGTTTTCCCATGCTGCTTCTTCTACTTACTTGGCAGCTAGATCACTCCTAGGAATGACAGTGTAACTCACTGTCATCCGCCTGCTGTATTTTATAGCTCTGGAGTTGAACAGCAACAAATATAATGGAAGAAACCAATAATTTTATTACAGGTAACTCCTCCAAAATCCCACACAATCATTATTTAGCAGCCTGGGACAACAGATTTCATGGCCTCAACTAGGGACCAAGGCCTGTAAAAAAAAATGAGCTTCCAGATTTTGAGGAGATGCAATTGTTTATTTATTCACAGAGGGGGCAAATGTGAGCCACAGCTCATGTTCAAACACCTTAAGTAACCAAGGCCCATGCAACTCACTTGTGCTGTTTCTGAATATGTGCACATGCTCAAATAAAGTTCCAGGCATGCTTCCTCTTTGCTTCTGACCAGCTTCCATGTGCAAATTTCAATGGTAAGTGCCAGGCATTTTGTTGAGCAGACGTGTTGTAGTTGAGTCTTTTTATATTTCCTTAGTAATCAATTTTGATTTTAGTACAGCAATGTAGAACCAACTGACCTTCTATCCCCCCATTTTATTGTCATATGCCACATGCTCTACCAAAGAGGATCAAAACTGCAGATAGATAAATAGTTAATCTTTGCCACTTAATGGGAAACTGTAAGGAAAAGTACAAGATTGATTGGAAAAAAGTTGAATGTCATGGGACTTTAAACAGTGATGAGATTTGACACATCCATGAAATTACTTAGAACCGTAACAAAGAGACAGTGCCACTTATAATGAATCTTATTTAGAAAGGATATAGCACATTTACTTAGTTCTATAGAGAGCTGATAGGATAAAAGAATGAACTGCAGTAACAAACCTTCAGTCATACAGGCATACTTTACTTTGTGACTTTACCTACATGAATAAATAAAAAGCAAGAGTTCAGAAAAGTCAACAAATTTGCTCAGTTTTTTCTTATTGCTATGAATGTAAGAGTGCTGAAGAATTAAATGGATGACAATTAGGATAATGATGATATAGCAAGGCTTTCAGTTATAAAATGTCTTTTCTATTTCTATCCTTATTTCTGAATGAAACTTAGCAGATGTATGCTTCACTTTAAAGGATGGCTTTACATAAAACTAGAATATTTTTTACATTGTCCTTATATTTAAAGATCTCAGAAAGATGAATTTGCCACTCATGTACTTTTTCACACTACTATAATATGGTTCAGTAAAAATTTCTTAGCACTAATGTAATGGGATTGAAAATACTGAGACTTAATATTTAGCTATTCTCATTCACACTTAGTAATAGCCTGTACCACAAGTTAGTTCAACAAAGTAAAAAAGCTGCTTCTTTTATTTGAATATTCTCAATTGAAATAATTTTTAACAAGGTCACTGTTCTAATCTCCAGCAGTAGTGACACAATAATTGCATCTATACCTGATTATTGGCCTGATGCCTTCGGAGCTCAGCTTTTCCCATATATTAAAAGCCATAAAGTAGTAGTAGTAGTGTGAATTTAATTTCATTTTTCCATACTTACAAAAATCATGGTCACAAATTTGTTAACATCAGAAATATGTAAACAAAGAGTAATATGTGTTAAAGATCTCAGTGGCACCCTCTCTTTCACTCCTTCCCAGCTGATTGCAAAGTTAGACATTATATTGAGTAGCAATAAAAAGCAACGAGCAGGCTTTCAGACTTAAAAAACACTTAGATCCAAGCATTTGTTTCAATACTATTTCAAAACATGATGCAATCAGAAAATTCAACAGCACATACTAGACAGAAAGAACAATTAAATCATAGTGAAAATTCTTATTACAGTAAAAACTATACCAACAGCAAGTGAAATACATGAATGTCTGCTGTACTATTACCTTCAGATAAATTGGTTCTAAATAAAGCAAAATCTCTTCTGTTGCTCCATAACATGGAGAGATGGAGGTGAGGATGACCAGTCTCTAGCTCCCTATATCCTCCTTCTTAAACTTCCTGAAGACAGAAGTGGTTTGCTTTCTTCCTTTGAAAGAAATTAACATACAGTGAAATACTATGCTGAGCATATGAACAGAAATTGGATCTTGAAATTCGTAGTTTTCTCTTGCAAAATAGAGGTGATGGTAAGTTTCCACCTGCCCTACTTTAAACTTGGAGGAGCAGGATTAATTTAAAAAAAAAAAACAAAACAAAACAAAACAAACAAAGAAACAAAACAAAACATCTCTTATCTGCACACATGTAAGCAGAGTTTGGTACTAGTGATGCTGTTTCTGCTGCTGTTGTGTCTTTCATACTGTACAGTTTCAAAAAGTGATTAGGAATAGTAGTACCTAATTTGCAAGTAACTTTTATCATTTATGTTTAATTAAACAAGCAGTGTGCTATCCAGATTTTATAGTAACACACCTCAAAATCATTCTAAAAATCCTGTACCTTTGAGAGACAAAGATACTATTACTTAAGGAAAGAATGATTTTTCATTTTTCTGTACTTTCCAGTCATCCGCATTCCACACCGCTAGCATCAGAGGGAAAATGCAACTGCAGTGTGTTGACACATGCTCATATGTTCTCTGTAAACATATATAACATTTATAATATAAGCATTACATAGGTACATTGCATGAATGTACTCAAATTTTTGGTATAACATGCTGTTCTTATTTTAAAGAAATATTACTGCCTGCTATGTTCAGCATTATTGATATAATGTTTTAATAAACTGAGATCTAGTTACTATACTGGGTTAGCTTTCAGAATAAACTAAGTTTAAAACCAGTTATCATCCTTATAAGCACATCCAGTCCCTGAGATTTACAAATGACTAATGAAATCCTCAGAAAATTTAGAAATATGAAGATTGAAAGGATGCACATTTCATACTGTAATACTGAAAATCTACTTAGTCTATAAAAAAGACAAACTCTGGATGTTTTTAACTTCAGAGTTGTTTCACAATAGAGACATTCCATGATGAAAATTTTCTCTTAAAGCACAAGTATCTCAAAATAGGTTTTCCAAGGTACTGCTGTTTTGTGGTTGGGTTTTTACTTATTGAAACCTGCAAGCATTCTGCCACCTTGGCTCTGTCAGCACAAACATGTTTTTTGACTGAAATTCACACTCAAGATTTTTTTCAATGCAAAATAAGTGACAATATGAATGTTAATATAATATAATCTATCCACATAGAAACTCTTCCATGCTAGCAACAAATTGCATGAGTAGTTCATGCCATAGCAATATATTAAGCCGCCCAGTGGAATAAAAAGTCCATTGTTTTTATGGTCTGTTAGTTTTCCAAACCAGCCCAGACAATATGATCTGATACCATTTTTACCTAAGTTATTGTGAAAAATTGGTCTCCTTCCTCTGATTCCGTTGCTCACCTGGGATTCTTATTTAGATTGTGTGCACTACTGATGAACAGGTATGAGATAGCACCTCTGCTCCAGTTGGACACTTCAGAAAGTTTAGTAGGGCAGGACGTTCTAATCATCACAAATTGAGTTATAGGTCTTGTAACAGCAAATTAATGATTAGCTACTGAGTATTATCACAGGCTGCTTTAAAGGATGAAACATTAAAAGGTTCATCTGAGGAAACAAGAAATTCTGAAAATAAAATAACCCTTACATTTTTAGATCCTATCTTAAATATTAGGTAAGGACAAAATAAATGTAAGGAGACTTAATAATGAAATCAGCATTTTTGAGAAAGAATTCTGGAAAATAAGCTGGTAGTTTAGGTTATTTAAGTAACATTTGATATTCCCCTGACTCCAACTTCCTTGTTAACGTAGCATAATTTAGATATTTCTGTTCATAACTGGATCCCAACTATTTTTATATTCACTAACAGTAAATGGAGTATCAGGATTCTAGTTTCAAGGCAGAGCCAAAGTGATGAGACACAGTTTTTAAGTAACTTAAAGGTGAAAAATATGTTGAGGCAAATATATGTGTTAAATGTTCTGCAAAGACATGATTGACATGTACATCAACTTTTTGGCTTGAGTTTGGTGAAAGTCTTTGGCATTTAAATTGCATGCAATATTTGCAGGACAGAGTCCTGATTATTCATAAGTACATCAGTAAATGTGGAAAGTTTTCAAGACCAGTCTACAAACTAGTCTGTCTGACCTTATTGCTGACCTTGCTTTGAGACAGGGTTTAAACTAGATAACTCTCAAGGTCCCATCCAACATAAGTTATTCTATGATCCTGCAATTATTATTCATATAATTTTATGGTAGACGGCTTTGCTCATGTTTTCTGGCTGAAAAGGTTACAGTGACCTGTTTCTTTCAATCCTGTTATGTGTCATTCATAGATCAATAAATTGCTTGAAATCTGATATGGTTAAAACATGTGAACTGAATAATTTTTCCTTGCCACAGACTGTGACTTGAAAATGCTTAATAAAATGGTTGATAATTTGCTAGTATGACTCATATTCAGATCACTTGGTCAATATCCATATTATAAAACATGACAGCCTTGTTAAGGCTCTGCCAAGTCACCTTCTTATGTTAGCTGAGCTGCATGTAATAACTAGTGTATCCATTTGCTGGAAAGGTGCTAAAAAGCATAGAGAAAGAAAAATCTTCATATACTTTGAGTTCTGGAATTGACACTTTGCAAGAAATTAGCGATATTATTTGAGCAGATGTCCTTCTGAAATTTTAATTGCCTGTTCTCATTTGATCATCTACAAGGTTTCTAGATTTACTCATGCTGCCTCTCCCTAAATCCATATTATTTTATATATTTGTGCAGAAGACGTGATCTCAACCTCAGTTCTGTAAACCTAAGAAAATAAAGGCTCTTGCAGATGATATTTCATGTTGACTCCCTCATTTTGTTTTGAAAGAAAATAAACACAAATGGAAATAATTTTGAATTATTGTTTTCCTTAACAATTAATTCCCAAAGAAAACATGAACATTGGAAATGCTTACTGTTAATTAGCAAGGTTTGTTTAGTCTCGTTCTTCCAGTAGTATGTCAGAATAACATTGATTTTACACATCAGTGAGTATGTTATTTTAAGTCACCTATCTTGATAGCATTTACCATACATGTTTGACATGAAATTTCCTTTTACATAAATGTGAATATCTCTCATTCATATTCTAGAAATAAACCATATATTAGAAACTACAAATTACAAATTTTAAATAAGAAATGTTCCCCATATTTTCAAAACTTGAACTCATCACAATGTTTTATATGAATTTGTCTTATCATATTTCAAAGTTAAGTTTTCATGTGATCTCTAAGGACAAGAAGCAACATATGGCTATTTATTATGTACATTCTAAACTAATCTTTCTGATACCTATTTTGACATATGAATTCATCATGATTTCAGGATGACACTGAAGTAAACTTGAATAACTGAAAAAAAACACATAGAAATTCTCTGCCTTAGGTGTTTGATACTGTCAGCTCTAGTTGTCTTGTACTCAGCTCTAATTTTTTTAAGCAATATCAAAAAATATTGTGCTATGTTACCTTAAATGATTCATCTGCAAAAAATCACAGACTGAGCACTAAATATCTGGTTAAGTACCCTATTTCAAGGATATTTAGATATATCATAAAAATAAGGAAAGGAAAATAGTCAAAAAAATATCTAAGCATCATAACTATAAAAAATATCTTGACAACACACTTTCTGAAAACATTTTTGGCAATTCCATTTTTAGACTCAGGACTTTTTTAAAAAAAATTACTGTTTTACATCTCTTTCATTGCAAATGGAATTAGAGAGGAGGAAAAAGAACTTTTTTTTTTTAGAATGTTAAGAAAATTTGTGTTCAACTTCCACATGGGAAAAGACTGATGGATATTTTATTCTTGGACGGAACATTTCAGTCAGACTTTCACTTGCAGTAGACCAGCACATGTTGATGCCAACAAAGTTACATAAATTCTTCTCCAGCATCTAAATAAAAAAGACAAATCTGAAACTTTTTATTCATGGTTTCTGAATATGATACAATATTAACATGTGCAGAGGGTCAGATTGTGACTAAACATATGTGTATATCACAAAAATATTAGGCTGAGCTTCAATATTCTAATATGTTGATGGGAGTTTTTTCTTCAGTTTTCACATCAGTAACTTCCTGTATAATTGAGATATTGGAATGCATTTAGGAAAGGCAAAAGAGTCAGGATAATTTTATTCTGTCAAGGCTAAAGAAATCCTGACTGAGCTCTTCTGAATGAATTGGAAAACAGCTCACTGAAACTTCTATGCTTGAGTGCTTCCTGTGAGAGTGGAAAGTTATGCATGAGTATAGGCAGGCAGAGGAGAATAAGGCAGATGGCCTTGCAATGTGATAGCTGGTTACATTTCTCATCTAAGCTCATTTGCAATGTTCACTGTGGAAAGTAGATAAAATGATGCATCTTTAATGGGTACATAATCTACAAGATTTGTAGATTTGCAGATTGCATCATGTGTTTTTAAGTGTTTAACCATCTCTAATTTGTTACAAATAAAAGAATAATTTAGTTTCTTGAACAATATTCTTTTTTCTGAGTGTATGTATTTTTGCCTATGTAAAGTTTTTTTCTAAAGTAATGTTTTTTTCTACCTCCAAGGAGAATGTTCTTGAGTGTCCTTCAGTCCTTCACCTGAAGAGCAGCTGGCATTGCTGAAGCTTAGACATAAGTGTCTCCTCTCTGTTATGAAAGAAGTGTATGCATATGATAAGCATATCAGCATAACACATCCTTTCTCTCTCTATTAGTACAGGATATAGAGCACCTATCTTGAAAAGTTCTACTTATTCACTTTTAAGTCAATTGAAATAATTATGCTGTGCTCACAGACTAAGAGGTTTTATTATAATACATCAAAGCTTTCTGCTATTTTTCTTTGTCTATTGCTTAAAATTTCCATTTCTTTTCATATGTGCAGAAAATATATTGCCAAGTTGAGCTTTCAAGATCTCGTATGATGGAAAATAAATTATGAAAAGACATATATATTATAAAGATCTTTCAAAAGCCCAGGTTTAGACCTCTTATGTGTTGTAGTCATCATGAATCTAGGGTGGTGAGGCACTGGAATGGGTTGCCCAGGAAAGTTGTGAATGCTCCATCCCTGGCATTGCTCAAGGCCAGGTTGGACGAAGCCTTTTGTGGCATGGTTTAGTATGAGGTGTCCCTGTTTATGGCAGGTGGGTTGGAACTAGATGATCTTAAGATCCTTTCCAACCCTAACTATTCTATGATTCTATGATTCTATCCTACGATTCTAATTACTGACTTAAGACCAGGAATACTTATTTATGATGGGATAACTCTATTTTTGAAACAGAATGTTTCTTTTATATGTCTTGGGCTTTATGTCACCATTTTGGAGCCTGGGGAAGTTAGTTGCATACTCTATTACCTACTATCTGAAATTTTAGAGCAAGTACAACGTATATTGAATTTTTCTACCAAAAAACCCCATATCTAAAACTTTAACCAGAGCTGAACAAACCTTTGTGGTGAATTCCTAGTGTATTATTGCATGGGAGCAATCAAATCAGCTAGCAAAAATAGCAGTTCACTTAGCACATTGACAAGAAAAGGATGAATCTGTTGATATCCTTGGACAACATTAAAAGCCTGATTCCTTGAGAAGAGGGGTGACTTAAGTCTAACAAAAAAGATTCCATGAGCATGAGACCCTTCCATAAAGTTGCCGATGATTGTCCTGAGTCCTTTTACTTGTTACCTGCCTTTTTTGTGACAGGAAGGAGGCTTTGTTTTTTTCAGCCTCATTAAATTCCTGTGAAACCAGAATGCATGTTCATTACAGTTTTGAAAGCATAATTCTGGTTGCACAGATTTATGGATACAGGCCCCAAAAATATTTTTTTTTAGAATGTTTCAGGTAACCCCGTATTTCAATTGCAGAAGCAGTGAACAGAGTTATGTAATTCTAAATGTAAGTTAACTGTTAATTAACAACTGTGAAGAATAATTAGTTCTTATAATTTAGCCTATCAAGTCTTTTCATTAACTCTAAAAAAGTTAATTCAACCATTTACACTTCTTTTTCTTCTTTTATAGACCAAAACCAAGAAAGAACCCAATTGGACAAAAGTACCACTATTTGTTAACAAGATATATGACAGTTATATTGTCTGCAAATGTTAAAAAAAGTCATCGTACAGAAATGAATATACATTGGTAGCAATTCCTGATTAAGAAGAATTTTCAAAGAGAAAAGAAACACTAGCTTTGTATGATAATGAACAGAACTATGAAATTAAGTTCTTGAAAGCAAAGGCATATGTATCATGTAATAATCCTCCCCATTTTTCACAGATATACTGTAACATGGACACTGCAGCTAATGAGGAAAAGTTTAAAGAAGAGACATACTGAGACTAAAACAGCAGCAAAATTATTTAGATTTATTCTGAACACATAATGTATTCAGTACTGCAGGTGTCAATGAAATTAATGAAAGAAATCTACTGACACCTTCCTATAATGAGTATCTCATTTTCCTGAACATGAATTTTGAAATATTGCTTGATTACATAAATTCTTTGGTCTGTCTTCTGAAATTGAAGCATAAGGTGTAGAAGACTGAAACAGGGATCTAACAACTGCAAATCCCTACATACAATATAGGAGTTCCCAAAACCATTACTGTATAAACAGTAGAAATTTTTTAGGGATACACTACTTTTGTGAGTAGTAGGGAATGCATATTATAAATTATATATCTTAGAAAAAAAAAATATTAATTTTCAAAGGGAGAAATCAAGCCTGCAAATACATTTCTTCTGTTTTGCATTTTTTAGCTGCTACATTATAAGTACTTGCTGTATTTGTTCCCTCATACTGAAGCAACATCTTTGCAGATTATTTACAGCGAAATTCAAAAAAACAAGTCAAGTAGAGGCAAAAGTCTGTAGTGTTAGAACTGGTTTAGTTGTACTCTTTCTATAAAGCCTCTCTAGCCTAAATGTTGTTTTGTTGCAAGACAATTTATCTAGAAGAAAATTATAACTGCTTTAAAGTAATGAATTCTGGTTTTAACCATTAACTAGACAAAATGTCCTGACTAAATTGACTAGACACATTCAAATCTTCAAGACATCCTGAGGTTCCAACAAGTAAAACACTTGGTGACCATACTAATCTATGCAAGAGACTGTAAGAACACAACTGCAATAAAAGAGAGCTTCTTAAAAGTAAGCAGGCAGAAGCTTTGTGCTTATTGTTAGTGTGTCCTAGAATAATAGAAAAATTCAGGTTGTAAAAGACTTTTGGAGGTCATGTAGCCCAGATTCCTGCTCAAAGCAGAACTAACTTCACAGACTGTGAAGCATTGCTCCACAAAAATGATATATGACACTTCTATAGCAGTTACATTTCAACTTGAAAAGATGCTAAGCTGTATAAAATCTCTAAATTCAGTTGTAATTCAAAAGCTTATGGTTTAAAAATACCATGGATCATAATCTTTGCTTCTATATTATTCTATATCAAATACGCTCATTTTGCCAGTGTGATGTTATGCTCCCAAATTTCCTTCAGTTCCTAAAAAATATTTTTCCTTGGTTATGCTATACTATGAATAACAAAGATCATACAGGCAAAAACATGAATTCAGTTATACTGCCTCAACACAAGTACACTGTTAATGAGTACATTGTTAATGTACATTGTACAAGTACAATTAACAATGTACAAGTACAAGTAACAATGTACAAGTACATTGTTAATGAGTACCAAGTAAATGTATACCAGAAGATATTAAGATGTATTCTCTAGGGAAATAAAATATAGAAGACCAAATCTTAATAACCACTTTTTGTTTAAGCTTTCTTCCCCTTTCAAAAGGAGCACACTGGCAGCGAGACCAGTCATAAAATTCTGACGTCATCTCTGTAACACTATTTCTGCTTCAAAGGGGAAAACTGCAGAGAATTGCTCTGTTTGTTTGATCCCTTGCTGCTTTCTGCTCTCGTCCTGTGCTGTGTGAAGGGCATGTGAAGCTGAAGGTGCTGAGTGGGTTTTGCTGTATGGAACATGGCACAATGTCTGACCATTACTGGGTCTTTTCCTCCTGCTAGCAGTCTGCTGGTTCGGACAGCTTCTTTGTCTGGCTTTGCTGAAGTGTGTTGGGAGCCTCACGGAAGACACTATATTTGAGGAGTTAGTGACCTCAAACAAGCCAGTCTGATTAAGTGGAAGCCACAAGCCATACATGCCTTGTACTTGCGGTTTGAAAAACCTGTGTATATATAATATATATTTGGGAGAGATAAACTGTATGTGGAACAAGGAAGAGGACTTTTTTCATCCTGACTGATAAAACAATGCAAACTAACTTTCTTTAAGATTATTTGAGTTTTCATTGCACTATAAAGAAATTCTGATTTCCGGTCTTTTCACCATGGAAAGGTGGAACATACAGGAACAGGACATGTCAGGAAAACATACAAGTCAGGAAAAGTTACTTTGGCCATCCATAATTTACACTACTGTAAAACTGTTAAAAGTGGAAAGAGAAACAGCATTCAATCACACAATATCAGTCCATGCTTTACCATGGGGTCCCAGATTCATAATAATATATTCTGTCTCACCCTGTAGACTCAAGTCCACCATTAGAAATTAGAATTAGTAACTCATGTATGTCTATGAGGATTGCTGTTGGATGCTACATAATTCAAATTTATTTTAATGCGCACTCATTAACTTTGCTCCTTTAAAGGCGACCATGTAGTATTTAAATATATAATAAAATTTTGTTTTAGCTAACTCTCTTAGTATTATTTTTCTAAAAATACCTGGATGCTTCATTTAAACCTATATTTCTATCTTGTCAATAATGTCAATAACACACTGAGATTCTCTTTGTGCTGCAATAAGTTTACTATAAAGAACAAAAAAAGAAAGCCATCTGGCACAGAACCAAAGGAGAGCTAACTGAGGAGCAGAATTTATAATATAGTAATAGCTTATTATTAATATTAATTATTAATAGCTAAAGGCACCCATCATTCTATGAATCAAAAAGCTGTATGTTAAATGTCTGCTTGACAAGAATGTCTTCTCCATACATTCAACATTTATTCAATTAACATTTCTTTCACAGGATCCTTGTGGAAATGTCATTGAAGAGAACTTGGAGCTTGTCATGACTTCAATAGAAAACAGATCATTGTAGATAGGTGTTTGGAATCAGTTTGCTTTTCAGCCTGCTTCATCATTATTTCAAAGGAAGAGGAAAAGGAGAAGGTTTTCCCCAGATCTTCAGATCTGGGGAAACCAAACAAAGTTTATTGTTTTCTGTTTTGGGAAAGCATTCAAAATATAATGACACATTTTATTCTTAGGAAATGCTAACTTTGGAACAGTGGAACCAGTGTTAATCATATTTTCTCCTTGGAATTGAATGTTTGACCTGTAAGTTTTGTGAGTAGCAGGGTGGTTTGTTTTTTTTAATGGACACTGCAGCACTAAAATCTGAAACCTGTGGGGATAAATACTGTATATGTAAGTTTATCGGGTGGTAAAATGCCTCTTTATTTGACAGTATAAACAATGTTACAGGAATTTAACAACGGCTTTTCATGGTTGGGGGCTCATTTTAATAGCTATGAAGTAACTTGAGAGTTATTAAAAATCTGCTACATTTTAAGCCATGTGCTATATGATAATGGTTCAAAATGTAAACCACAAAAGGTTACCTTATATGTTCCTATGTCATTTTGACATAACATTTTACTATTTTCTCATGCTAGCACATACACAACAGTATCATCATGGCAATCTAAGATAGGAGTTAATCTTAAGAAAAATCTGAATTTATAAAAAAGGTTATGTGCTGGAAACATCAAGGGATATTCCAATGAGAAAACAAATATGAAGAACTTGGAATATTTTTGTATTAGAAACAACAGGTTGTATTATTTTTCAGGTTTTGGGAGAATTTCACAGCTGGAATTCAACTTAGTTTTACAAAAAGTAACAAAATTATAGTATCTGGAATTGGCCTACTATATGTAACTGTAGCAAATATACATGA
Organism: Loriculus beryllinus; assembly: GCA_039877255.1. Classification (NCBI taxonomy): domain Eukaryota; kingdom Metazoa; phylum Chordata; class Aves; order Psittaciformes; family Psittacidae; genus Loriculus; species Loriculus beryllinus. The sequence goes on along the minus strand of JBCJKH010021476.1, from coordinate 789 downwards.
TTGTCAGTCTTACCCAGTTTGCAACTTAGCAAAAAATGATAAAACTTTAAGTAATGCAGGTAACAGAATTGGAATGGGAGAAATTAACTGGTACTGATTTGATTTTGTTTTGTCACTCCTTATGTTTGTACATATCCTTGCTTTCATAGGGTTTATTACATAATTATAGAATCATTAACTGTGAATTTGCACACACTTACTAACCTAACATTGGAAACCAGCATGGAAAAAAGCCTCAGCAGTCTCAGCTGACCAGAAATTCCATTTTCCTAAAATGCTGAGCATGTGATCGCAGGTAAGTGGGGGAGAGCAGACAAGAGACAGTGAGAGAGGGAGAGGGAGAAGCACGGTGCAGAAAGGGAGAAATCAGGTTGCCTTTGGCTTTTGTGGAGTTGGAGAGTTCAAAAAGAATCCACAGAAAGGTTAAATAAAAATCAGTCACTCCTACTTCTATATTATCCTTTATATTTACAGTACTCCATCTAGTACAGAAAGTTCCTAAGAATATATCATGCCTGTTTGTGTAAATGGCTAAGAATGTTTATACAGAAGTCAGTACATGTGGAAATATATTTTTTCCACACAGAACATTCCAATGAGAGAAAACAACATATTAAAATCAAGCAAAACAGGAAGACATTAATAAATTTCTTTCCTTTTTAATTGTAAATAGCTTAATATCTACTTTTTATCCAGTCTTCCTCAGAACACTCTATTTTTAATAATTTTAAATTAGTGTTGTCAGCAAACTTTCAATCCTAGATATTGGGAACTTTTTCTAAAACCATA
>JBCJKH010021472.1:0-21073 GCA_039877255.1 Loriculus beryllinus | reverse complement strand
ATAGTTTGGGTAATACCACTTTTGGGCTGGTCGGTGTCCTGTCTTTGCTTCCTCCTGGCTTCCCCTCCTCCCTGGCAGAGCATGAGGTTGAGAAAGTCCTTGATTAGGGTAATCATTACTTAGAGACAGCTAAAAATATCGGTGTGTTATCAGCGCTGTTCCCAGGCTGAAAGTTAAAAACACAGCACTGCACCAGAGACTAGGAAGGAGAAAAATGACTGCTACTGCTTAACCCAGGACAGTTCTATATGAATGTAAACTTCTGCACTTAAAAATGCAATGACAAACTTTAATATGTATGTTTCGGTAGTTCTGTAATGTTTAGAGAAACCTCAGTTTCCCTGCAGTCAACCTTGCAACCTTTGGAATTGGGCCGATTTAAACACAGGGAGTGACCTGGAGCCTTTTAACAGCAAAATGAATGATCCAGACAGTTATTTGGTGTATATATAGTGATTAGGTCAAATTAATGGTGGGAATAATTTATTTTGATGCAGTTTACCTCCTTGATTTTACTTAACTTTTAGGAAGCTGCTCACGACTCAAATATAGCATTAGTGCAAGATTGGCATGAAGTAAAAAACCAAAATCCTGCAGCATTTTTCATGAAGGTTGTGCTCTATTGCATTGCTGGGTTACATATTTACAAAACTTGACTAATCAGCAGAAAATATACATAATGTGTACATACATATATACATGCACGTGTACATGTGTAACATTTCTAAACACACAGAACAGGGTCAAAGACTTGGATTCCTCCTTTCTTTTCTAAGTTATTTACTCACTGTCCTTTCTTTCATGAAAAAAATATGAACAAGTTTCTTGAAAAACAATCATCAACAGAGGATGAGAATTAATTCTACTATCAGCTGTGGATGTGATAGAATTTAGTATTACAGTGTGTCAAATAAAAGGAGTAATTTGGCCACAGTGAGACAATATCTTCTACAGATATGCTTACAAGCATGTTTCTGGTTTATGTTGAATAGGTATTGACTGTTAAAAAGTTTAATATAGACTTTCATATCTCAGCAACAGTCACCTAATCACCATTTTGTAACCAGCAGTGAAAGCTGTGATGGCCTCTTGAGTTCATACTCTGCTAGTTATTTGCACTAATACAATTTTCTAGCACATGAAATGGAGTAATGGATTTTTCTGATTAGAGATACCAAAAAGAAAACAAAAGCAAAAATGTTTTTTTGACTATTAGATAGCTGGAAAATTCGTGAAATACACACAACAATAAAGGCTTTCTTTGTGTCCTCTCAGCTGTGGCATTTGCAGTTAATTACTACCACTTTCCCCTGAGGTGCACTGCAAAACACTCATTGTGATAGTGCATCAGCACTGGAGTGTACTAAAGTTGGTATGTTATCTTATATGCTAGCAGGAAAAAAACACAGGAGGAGAACAGGAAATCAGTGATAATCAAATACAGAAGCATAGGAATTTGAAAGCTAAATATTATGTTTCTGATCAGGTTTCTAAGACAATATCATTATAGAAAAGGTTAAAAATTAATTTCAAATTTGATTATCATTCTAGGGGGGAGTATGAAAACTCATTCAAGAGAAGTTCTGGACATTGAAAGTGCAAAAATAATAACAGGCTTGCAGTAAGCGGGAAATACTGTCTTGGAGCTGTTTTGTTTCTCATCTATGTACTCCATGAACAAATAAATCTCTTGGCCTTCTTTCTGGGAATGAAACCTATTTCTTAAGCTTTTGGAGGCTCTTGTGATTAAAACCAAAAAAAGTCTTTTGTAAAAAAGATGTTCTAGCGCTTTGCTAGTTCTTTTTCTGAACTCTCCAAATTCCTTCCTAAATTGGGGACAAAAAAAAAAAAAAAGGTCAAATTCTAGCAGCGGTCAGTCTGCTACTGAACATTAAGGTGCTACTTCTTTTTTCATTGATATTGTCAATGCCTCTGTTGGCAAAACCGAAAGTTTCTTTTCTGGCCATTTTTTTTGCACGTTATTAAATGACTAAGCACTACAACCTAGAAAATGCTGCATATTGTCTTATAGCCTGTCATGTATGCATATTTAGTATGTTTCCAACTGTAAACAAAAAGTATCTCGACCTCTGTGTGAGTATTTAGAAGAGCAAGACACCTAGATGCTTGTAAATAATGAGAAGTGGGCATTATGACTTATGTGTGGGATTCACATACCTGCAATCGTATTGATATTAGATTTTATAGACAAGAAAGAAAAACTAAATATTGTAATCTTTAAAGGATCTTGCAGGGAGGTATACTACTCATATTGTGGAGGCATTTCTCGTTTTAATGTCTGAAGGGAATTTCAAAATACATTGATTATTCTCATGCTGTGATTTGATGTTTCTTTTGCTTCCTATTTCTTGTATGTGGACTCTGAGAATACTGGCTGCGGCTCTAAAATGATTATAGAAAAGCATTGAATAAAAGAGAGCAAATTCCTACAAGCACTATGTTAGAGACCAAATTCAGATACATGTTTTTCTGTTGTATTTTCTTTTGTGTGTCCCTTAGGGTCTTAACCTTATAAGGCTTCTCTAACAAAACCAATTTGAATAACTTTGCTTTTTATTTGGAAACTGGTGCTGCAACCTGGCAAACAGCAGGAAAAAAGTAAAAATATGTATACCGGGGGTTTACAATTTAGCTTGTAGGCTGAAGTGTGTGTGTGTTTGTGTGTGTGTGTGCAGTAAAGCTTTGGTTTAGGAACAGATACTTTAAGTGTGTGAATTTTTCAAGAGGAAGGCAGAATATTTTTCATCGTCACCCAAAATTGGCTGTGCAGTGACATTATTTTGTTGTTTTCAGTAGTGAAAATTACACACATTTCAGGGATATTTTTTTGAGGGGTGGTTTATTTTTCATGAAAAGTTGGTACTGTTGCTAGAGACATCTTTTTATGTCAGAGGTATGAAATTTATAAGGGAAAATGAAAATGCAAAGTATGCTGGGAAAATTCAATGCATAGAAATTATGCCTAAGTAAATAGTTTTGGAATGAAGTTGACTGAAAATTATCCCCTTAATTCATTAACTGATAATGAATAGGCTGTTAGAGTTAAGAAATAGATATATTCTAATATTATAGAGTAATTGAAGAATCCAGTGCCTAGGACCTAGACAGAATGAATTTGATAGCAGGAAAATCATTAGTACATTGGTATGTCTGTGTACTAGCACATTGTGTGCTGTCCAAGCCTCTACTCTGTTCTTTATCACCACCAAATCCAGAGCTAACTGATGAAAGTGGTAAGGAGGATAAATTTACAGACAAACCAAAACAAAAGCACACGCACAAAAAAAAAAAAAAGAAAATCAAAATGACTGACAAAAAGCTTATTTGGACCGGCTGATTTTTAGACCATCAAAAATATCCACAATTTTGAATTAAGCCAAAAAGTGCTGCGCTTTCAATTCCAATCTGTATGTTCTGAATTTTATATTTGGCAACTGAACCAAAATCCTGATTTTTCTGTTGAAAGGTGAAAATCAAATATCAGGAGACTTGATTTTTAGCTACCACAATACTCCCTTTATGTGAAATCACCTTTTGCTTACTCAAGTCACTTCCTTTTTTTTTTTTTCCCCCCCTGCTGTTTAGTGTTCATAATGGTGTTCATATTGTGCCTCTTTTGTTCAAGGTTTTCTGAAAGATGGTTCAGGATTTCTGAAAAATCTTTATCCTAAGTTTTTTACCCTTAAATATGTGATGTTTAATAGTAGATTACAGTTGTGCCTGAATAATTTTTTAATGAAAATCAGACTAAGAAAACATTTTAGGAACCCTGCATGTAAATATTGGGGAAAGAGAATGGGTATTATCTCAACCAGCTTTTACACAGTACTGTTCTGTTTGTGTCCTACTGAGTATGAGGGTTGTCATTCACTTTCAGTGCTGGAGCCTCCTGTCGCAGATATATCAGTCCATGATGCATCTAGCAGTTCTAGAGGAGCAATACTGCAGTAATAGCTGTACAATACTTTAAGGAAACTGCTTTGAAACATTATGACTGTGTGCAAAATTTGGGTTGCTAGTGATTTTATTTAAAAGCAACCATATTTTTTTAAGTTATACTGTTTGTTGTACTTGGTATTGTTACTGGGTAACATGACATGACCCTTCTGACTGTGCGTCAGTTCTTCATTTTGCTTTGTTTCTTTCTTCCACATTGCATAGTTAAACTTTCATAACAAGAAAACAGTCTGAAGCCTTGGGTCCTTAGTGCCTTTTCTGAATAGCTGTCTTGATTAATGTGAATTTAGTGGTGTCCTTAAAAAGAAGGAGGCTCAGTGTTGCTTTTCTCTTTAAACTGGATGTCCCTGTGATGTATTATAGTAAAAATACTGTTACGTTTCATCCCCAAATAAAAGTTTGTGCTTTTTAAACAAATAAGAAAGTTCCTATGCATGGATCTTTTTGTAGGAAATGAGAGAGGAACAAGAAAGTGTATTAGAAGATCATAGTTTGATTGAGACAAATTTATTTTCTATTCAACAGGGTATGTCACAAAGAAAGCAGTACAATTGTGCAAAGAATTAGCAAGAATTTGTCTGGGGATACTGTGCCTGTCTCTGGTTGCTTAAGATCAAGTGATACGAATTCAAAGAAGATTGAGTGTAAAATGTTATGCCTTTGAGGTTAAGAGAGAATATACAGCAGGGAGGATGGTGGAATGAGAAATGTCAGAGGGAGGGAGGGTTAGGGTGTTGATACTTCATGGAAGTGTGAATTGTGTTGTGCCTCTTAATGAAAATTAAAAGTAGCAACCTCCTGTAATATACTGTTGCATGAGATCCACACAGTGTGCATGTGATTTGAATTTTATAACTATGGAAATGGATTTCCTAGATGTAGAAAATTGAGCACAAATTCATTATTATTCACATGAAATTTTCTGCTCATGAACCTGTAAAGTGACTTCAGCTTTTGCAGATGTTTTTATACTGTGATATATTTGCATAATATTTTTAATAAGTAGCCTTTAACCTATTCATTTGATCATGAGCTGTTGAATTTGTTCACTTCTTATTAATTATTTTATAGTATGTAATTGGTTACTTAGGTAATATTCTATGGCTGTTTAAATGATTGAAAACTTAGTCATAGTGGTTTGAATAACATTGAACATAGTCAATAATGAAAATTAATATATTCACTGCATATTTGGCTATAGTCAATAACGGGTCTTTATATCTTTGTAGCTATGTGGTGTGGATAATATTAATGTTGTTTACATAAGAAGTAATTTTTTTCTCATTGTTAATGCAAGTAGAATATTGATTTGAGCTTTTTTTATTATACAGATGTTTCCATTTGGGTTAAGCAAAACAAATTTGAAAGTCTTGAACAATTTCAAAGAGACCAAGATTTCAGACTTAGTTTTCCATAAATTCTGTGAAAATGAGTAGCCTTCAGGTGAAAGGATGCCATAACTGAATAGCTTTCGAACAGCTCTAAAGGAACTACAGCTGCAATTGAGACCTTCAGCTGTTTTGAGAAACAGCAATTAGCTCTCCTAAAGGTTGTTGTCAAAACATGCAGTTCTGAACAGACCTTGATCTGTGAGGCTGGTTTAGCCTTTCAAATGCTTACGAGATTTTGAATAAACAAGAGAAGAGATATTATGAGCAGAGGCAGCATGGCTGCAAGGGGTCATATATCAATAGCAACAGAAAAGTTAGGACATGCATTTTGTGTAAGGGAGGATTTCAGATCAGTTGTTCTGCTAAGGTACAACTTTGGGACTCTGGTGTACCAGATGGCATCAAAAACATGTACTGAGATTTTATCCCTGCCTGAAGGAGTTTCTATTTTTAATGTGAAAATAGAAACACAATATATAGATGAGTATGTGAGAGAAGTAACGAGAAAGTTACATTTAATGCAGTAAGAGATTGAAATGCAAAGCATAACTGCATGTGAACAGAGAATTTTAAGCAAGGTCATAGTACAAAACAATGCCAATTTATTAATTTTTGGAGGAAACGCAGAAAACTTACTACTCTCCCATATCTGTTATTTCAAGGAAATTATTTCTGTCTAGAATTGAATCAGATTAATAGAGCCGTGTTTCTTCACATGAGGTTATGAATTAGAGTACAGTAAATGTTCCTGTAGAGGAAAATTATGCTGGTTGACAGGAAGCTCAAACTAAGACAGCGGTGTGTGCTTGCAGCCCGGAAAGCCGGCTACACCCTGGGCTGCACCAAAAGGAGTGTGGTGGTGGGCTGAGAAGGGTTATTCTTCCCCTCTACTCTGCTCTCATGAGACCCCGCTTGCAGTATTGCAGTCAGCTCTGGGGTCCTCAACATAAGAAGGTTGTGGACTTGTTTGAGCGAGTCCAGAGGAGGCCACAAAGATGCTCTGAGGGTTAGAACAACTCTATAAAAACAGGCTCAAAGATGGGGCTTGTTCAGCCTGGAGAAGAGAAAGCTCTGGGGGGCACCTTAGAAAAGCCTTCCAATACCTATAGGGGGCCCACAAGAAAATTGGAAAGGGACTTTTTACAAGGGCATGTGGTGACAGGACCAGGAGAATGACTTTAAGCTGGGAGAGGGTAGATTGAGAGTAGGTATTGGGAAGAAATTCATCACTGTGAGTGTGGAACAGGTTGCCCAGAGATGTGGATGTTCACTCCCTGGAAGTGTTCAAGGCCAGGTTGGATGAGGATGGTTGAAGGTGTCCTGGACCATGGCAGGGGGGTTGGAACTAAATGATCTTAAGGTCTTTTCTAACCTAAATCCTTCTATGATTATATTAAATGCAACGTCTTTTAAGTATCTGTGTAGCTATGTAAAGATACCAGCCTTCATTGTTACCGTCCAATTTTAGGATACGCATAATATTAGGACATACTCATAGTCGCATTGTATTTATTTTGCATTGTTTTGTTGGTTTTTTTATATACTCTTTTCCATTCTCAGTTACTTTTTTCTTAGCATTTCCAAAAACCAATGGCATTTGCCCAAGAGACAGTATGTATAGTATTTAGAACATATCGTATGTGTTTTGGTTTTGGGGCTGCCTGGGCATTACTTTAAGTCTGTAGGGGGCTTTATGTAAAGGTATATAAAGACCAGAAGGAGTAGAAGCAGTTAAGAAAACATACCACAGAATCCCACACTGAGACAAGAACAGAATTCAGAAATCCCTATCTGCTGCACAGAACTGTGTTAAAGGTATCTCAATATTAAGTCCTGTGAAGCGTAATGCCTGTGCAAAAATATATATATTTTTTTTATAATTGTAAAAATTATAAATTTTATGGGGATTTTTGTCCCTATACATGGATTTAAATTTCTTCTTCTCTAGCCATAGTCTTTTTATTGGCTTGCTAGTAAATAGTTCCAAAGAAGAATTTCTTTTTGGTTTGTTTTTTTTTTTAATTAATACAGAAGAGAATAAATGTTTTCTAAATTCCATGGTTTTTACCTGTAATTATACCTACAGTTTTTTCATATGGTTGACAGAGGAATGAACTGAAACTGTTGTGGTGCTGTGACTCTTTAAGTGCAGTCCAGATCAGTTTTATAAAGAGCATTTTGCCAAGCTTATTTCTTTCTACCTCTTTGCTGTTTTCTGACTATGAAATATGGCAGTGTTAGTTTTTCACAGAGTACTCCAGGCTGATCTAACGTTCTGAGGCTTGTGCTGCACCAGCTATTATTCTGTATAAAAAAAAAAGAGGGGATGGGATGAAAGGCTTCTCCTTACATTGATGGAGTTGAAATCAATGGTGAATGCCTCCCATCAGAAGCCAGAATTATTACGAGACTGTATTAAGCATCCCATCTTTGGAGTAAATCTCCAGCTGCATGTAAACAGAGGTGAATTACATTGTATGCATTATCTGTGCAAATAGCGCTGAATGCACAACAAGAATAATGTAAGTACTTTTCCCCTTTTGGAGGAGGAAGGGGTGAAGCAAAGATTTCTTAGCAAGTTTTAAGAGAGAGTAGAATCTTACTACACTTGGTTACTCAGGCATATATACTGTAGCAGTGAAGGTATCTCATGACGGTATTGACCACAGCTGCTCATCTTGGCTCATGCTGATTTACATGCTTTGCATTTAGAGTGATCTGACAAACTGACACCAACTGAAACTTAAATGGAGGACTCGGTGTGTATATGAGAAGTTGATTTGTATCAAAGATATTGATCTAAGGCATTTCAATCAGGGAATTGTTTAGTGGTATCTTCTTGACACATCTACTGAAGTTAATAAATTCAGAAACTTCAATGCTGTAGCAACAATCAGAAGACACTCAACTACGGGCTGTATCAGGTAATCTGACTAGGTGCATTCTTTCAAATTAACCTAATAACAGCAGACTTGACATATATTCCCTTCTGTTCAAAAGGAGAAGTATAACGTAAGGTGCTACTCATTCTGTGAAAAAGTAGTAATGGGAAATTGATGCTAGTGCTTACTGCGATCATTGCAAGTTTTCTGCTCCCATGGTGTTAAAATTGAGTTGTAAGCAAAGTAGAATATGGAGATTGAGAAAAGCCAGAGCTGAACAAAACTATTCCCTATTTTAAAAGAATAGGGCCTCTTCTTATTTGGGTGTTGCTGGATTGCTAGCCAAAAACCCATCTTGGTTGCACAGACTGGTCCTGTGGTTCCATGTGTTGTTGTGGTCAGTCCTGCCAGCTCAGTTTTCTCAGAGTTATTTCACAGGGTAAACAAAATATTGTAGCAGGTCCTGTTGGAAAACAGCAGATGCACAGTGCTCTGAATCAGTTTTATTATCAAATCTCTTTTTCAATACAGTTTGGCATCAACTAATGCTGTGGGGTTTGGAATATTCTGAAGGAACTAAGCAAGAGAACAAGTTTTCTGTGTGAGACATGGTCAATGCGTATAAACTCATATGCTCTAAGCAATAATGATCATATTTTGAAAGATTGTTATGGAAAGTATGAATACTCTGACTGAAGTTATAGTTCAAGAACTTTGTTACTGATGCCAACATGTATAAATGTGTCAGCTGACAGATTATGATCTAGTGTTTTCTATGGTAGTTAATGGCAGAGCAAGCATTTGTTCTGGTCCCAGAAAGGTTAAACTTGGAGAAGTGCACGTATGTTAAGTTAAATTTCTGGTAATTACTTTGACTCCTTCTCGAGCTTCTTGGAGCCTGCTTGTTTGATGCATTAATTTGGAGGAGAAAATGGCTTTACAATGAATGACATGCAGAAATGTGATTTGGTAAAATAAGGAATCATTTGTCGAATATTGTTCTGCAGCCCGTCATTGTTCTACATGCCTTTTAGGTCAGGTACAAGTACAACCAATAAACTTTATTTCTAATTTTATTTTGTTCTTATTTAAAGTCGTTCTTTAAACTTACTTGAAGCAACCTAAAAGAAACTCAGGGATAGAAGGAAATTAGTCCAATGATTGGGTGAAACAAATCAACTCATTCAGAATAGATCTGAGGTGTCTGCTTGCTGCGAAGTGTTAAGTTACAAGCTTTGCTTGATGGGTATGTGAATTGGAAAAATACACATTGGAAGCAAGCTGTTTAGCAGATGTCCAGAACCTCTTAAAGGCTTTCAAAATGATGTGATCCAAAAGAAAATAAAGTATTTCTGTGTTTGAGTGACCATATAGTTAAGAAAATATTTCTGTTGCTTGCATACACCTAAATTATGTTATCATTTAACACCTTGATGGTCTAAACAAGGCTCTGTTGTTATCAGAAGCAGTGTTAGCAGGAAGAGACTATGAGAAAGTTGTACATGCTTGTCCCAAATGTTGGCTTGTGTTTTCTTCAAGGGAGAAAAATTCTGAGAATACTGACATTAGATAGGGTTTCCCCAGCTGAATAATTTTGTTGGCCTGCTGTGACTGTAACCCTCTTTTCTATTTGGGTGTATATTTCTGTTACAAAAGCTACCCTTGTAGCTAGGTTGAAATTTGCATTATAAGGAATTTATTAAACCTTTTAAAATGCATGTATTGCTGTGAAAACATGGGGTGGATGTCTGCCGCAAAGGTGATAGTGGACTGATAGACATTGCTGCAGTTCACTGTGCAGTGGGAATTTTTGTGCTGTTGAAGACTACAATTCCCTGCATTTAAGCTATTAATCAGTTAGTTTTGTGCTAATTGTTAGGTTTTTTAAAATATTTTTTTTTATTTTGTATTAAACACACAAAACCACTTCAGGTTCAATGCAAGAAGTGTTCCGAATTAAACTTGATGTCTCAGCTCTTGTGATTCATCCTTTTTTATTGGACTTTATAATGAAACTGAAAGTGCTGAAGCTTTTCCTACAGTGTAGCTAACAGAAAACTTCATAAACTCTGAAGCCATCCGAAAAGTAACTGCAAGTCAGCAGTGATACACCTGAATGTCATATCTCTGGTTTATCAATCTTTCAGTCTCCTTTCTCCTCTAATTTCTTTTTTCCACTGGCTGAGGAAATAGCTCAGAAACATAAATGTGTTCTCAAGCTAAGCAAATTTGTTTGTCATCCACACAGTTCATAGCTGCTGGAATCTGATCTGTTTTCTGCGCTATAAGCCAATATATCTTTTTACTACAGTTTGGTAGAGATCCATAGAGAAACTTCCAGTGAGAAAATGAAAAGGGAATAGGCATAGGTTTCCTACATTTAGAAGTGCTAGCTTTTCAAGAAGTTCTGAGGCTTGGTAATTAAAAAAAAATAAAAAAAAAAAAATTGAATTAATCTTTAAACATTAGGTGGGTTTTACAGAAAATATACTAAATGAGAGTTCAAGTACACTAGTTGCAGAATAAAATACCTAATGGGGAGCCATGGGTATACCCGACTTGAAAATCACTGTAAGCTTGTATTTTTCAGCACTTGAGAGAAAATCATGTAATTCCCTTATGGTAATGACATGGAACATTGTAATTAGCTGATGATTTAGTGCTATGAAAATAAATACTCATATGTATCTCCTGTTTAAAAGAAAATAATTTCATTGCTTTATATTCAAGTATTGGTGGTTTTGTCCATGAAACAGGAGGCTCTGCTCATACTCCTATTTTTTCCATTTATTAGTTGGCATTCATATAATAGCTTAGTCATTGGAGTGTTCTGTTGTATGTATGATTTCTGGTAGATAAGACCTTGAGTAAAGTATGTTTTTGTTATTTGAGTGGAGTGCAATTTCCTTGTTTGTGTCTGTAAATGCCCCTTCAACATTTTAAGTAGACAGCATTTTCAAAGGGGGAATCAAGGCTTTTAAGAAATTTTAAAATCAGAGATACAGATCCATATTTTGTAGATTTCTAATACAATATATTTTGGAATTATTGTTTGTTATTTTATTGTGGTGTTCACGAAGTATTGTGAATTCTAGCACAGTGTTTTTAATGTGAATACAGTGGGGTTTCCAAGGATTTTTTTTAACCAGGGAGGAGTAGAGCAGTTGGATTACTTTGAGGGCTTTTTCCATTTTTCATTTAAAATGTTGTGCTTACAGTCTTGTATACTTTTGTGTAGTTAATAATAGGAATGATGTGAAAGCAGCTTTTAATTCTCTTCTGTGTTCCACATACGTTCCCTAGTGTGAAGTGCTGAAGGAGAAGATAAGAGCATATAGTAAAAAGCCCTAGATTACAGTGGGATGGCTCAGATGTCGAATGGTGATTTCCTGAAGTGTGAAGTAGATAAATGAAAAGGATAGTCTTAGCAATCACTGGGAAAGGAGGAGCTTTTCATATGTGTATTAAATGGCTAGAGAGTAAATAAATTAATTTGTGGTGGTACCACTCTCACCTAAAACAAATACCTATGTCCTCCGAAACAGTAGTATTTGATATTCAATGTATTGCCTTTCTATAAGAATGCAAATTTGAAAATGCCTTTAAGAATTAAAATCCATTAATTAACAAGTAAGGGAAGTAAATTCAAGTGTCGACATTGAGAATTCTTTTTTCTGTAACAAAGAAAACAGAAATTCTCATAGATATTTTTGCCTGTTCTATTTTTAAAAACATCAAATTCAAGATACTTAGCTAATAAAATTTGCATATATTTTGCAGACTTACTCCCTTTTTCTCTCTCTTTTTTTTTTCTTATAATTTCTTCAGCTTCATTTTAAATGCTGTTAGTGTCCAGTGACACAGTTCTCTCAGAGGTATAATGTAAAACCTATATTCTGCAGTCACTCAGAGTTGATGAGAATAAACTGCAATGGGATTATTCAAATGAATAAAAGTTAAAGTGACCACTTCCTAATCCTGAATCAAGATCAAGCATTGTTTTTCTTATGTTTGCTTAAATTTAATTACATACCTATAAGACTTAGACTAGCAAATTCCCAAACAGAGTAAAGAGTTAAACTAGACCTGCTGCAGCTGTATACTAATTATAGCATGTTTCAAACATTTACTCTTTCATCAACTTTGATATACTCAAGTTTGGATTTGAATATTTACTATAGGGGAGGAGAGCAAGAGGGACCCACACATGTTCATGTGTGTACCTTACCATGGACACACAACTGCAAACCCAGCATTCTTCAGTCATTTCTCATGCCCTTGATAAGCTGATGCTCTTCTAACCTCCAGAAAGCTATACCTATGGCTGTTTGTCCTCGAGACTTTAAAAAGATGTTAGTGTATGAACCGACATAAGGAAATTTTTGTTAACAGGCAGTAGGTTCAGAGAAACTAACATATGCTTTTAGGTATGATTCAGATTTCTTTTTGCTGCCACCTTTGTGCTTAAGTGTTGTAACTTAATACATGAAATAATTTGTAACAGGCGCTTGGCAAGTCTTTTTGTTCACATTTTTCTGTTTGACTGCTTAAGTGATGGTCCTGATTTCTTGAGGTAAAACATAGAATGGGTATACACTTTTGACTTTTTGATATTGTAAAAAAAGACATCAGAAACAAATTTATTTACACTACACACAAGATAGAATTCTAGTTCAAATATGTTGGGATTTTTTTTTGATGATTTTAATGTGCCAAATGTTACAAGATCTTTCTGAAAGATCTAATTGCTAATCTGTATGCAGACTATAGAAATGTGTAGCCTAGTTGTTAAAAATCTGCTGATTTATTATTTAGTACTGATCTTACTGTTTGTAATAAGAATGTGAACCAAAAGAAGGAGATTGAGAACACTGAAGGGCAAAGTATTTTGAGAATTATGGGGAGCAAAATGTAGCATTCTTTTCTCGTCTTTTGTTACACCACATATATGTGTTAACAACAGCCTGGAAAGAACTATAATGTGCATCAGTTAAAGATTAGTTTTTAATCTGATCAAGCTCTCCTTTTAGGCAGTATCAATTTACCTACACTTAAGGAATATAGACTGTATATGAAAATTTCTCCTTGATTAGCAAAAAACAAAAACAAAAACCAAGAAAAAAAAAACCACAACAGTTTGATTGGGTTTTTTTTGGCTTTTTTTGTGTTGTTTTTTTTTTTTCTTCTTTTGTTTTGGTTGTGTTTTTGTTTGTTTGGTTTTTTGTTTGTTTTCTGGGATGGGGGAGGGGAAGAGTGGTTTGTTTTGTTTTTTGGTGGCATGGTTTTGTTTGTTGGTTTTACCCTCCTTCCATAATGGTATTTATTTTTGTAGGCATGGAGAAATACAATTCTGGTAGATGCCCTCTACAGAAAACAGCTCTTCACTCAAAATATGCACTGGGCACAGAATTAAGCAACAATGACTTTATGAAGAAGCTAGGCACAAACAGAACGGGAGCCTCCCAGGATACTCCAAGCCGAAGCCTACATGTGAGTCATATTGAATGTTTTTAAAACCTCAAATGCATTAATTACAGTTTACACCTGATAAGTGAGATGTGTCTATCGGGTCACAATTTTTTTTTGCAATAGCTTAACAGTTATGGGTAGTGGGATGGAAATGGCAAAAAATCAGGCAGGTTTCCTGGAAGTCCTTTTGTGAGGAAGTCCGTGATCTACAGCATCAATATGACTGTTATCCTATCCATGCTGTCTTTGAGTTTTCAACTATGAAGTTAATAGAATGGATTGTGGGAAAGCTTATACAGACAAGCTCAAGGCAGGAGCTTTGAGTCTTATGGTAGTTACAGCCCTATTTTGTCTGAGGAGGAGTGGAATTCAAAGTCTGAGTTAGGTTGAGTTCTTCTTTTCATTGTTTATAATTTACTTCTTGCTCCAGGTAGGATGTTATTAAAAAAAAATAATAATTCAAAAGCTCTGCTCTAGACACTCATCTAAATACTGCTGCAAAATGAGGACAGCACAGTTTCAGCAGTGATGACTGTAACAGTGTAATAAGGGGAAACAAATAGGTGAAACTGCGAAGTGTTAAAGAAGTGAATAAAAATAGCTCTCATGGGGAGGAATTTTTGGAAGAAGAAAATTCTTTCTGAAAGAATTATCTCTGGTTCATTGCAGATAACCTTTCCTTTGACAATCTGGAAAGGAACTTGATGCCCCACAGGAAGCACTGTATTTTGAGAGCTTTTCTGTGCTCAGAGGATCCTGAGATGCTGTCAATACACAAGTAACTATGTTGTGTTTATTCTTATTGAAATTGATGGGGAAGGCAGAAATCCTTAGGGGCTTTGAAAAGAAACACGCAGGGCCAAAGAAACTCATTCTCAGTGATGTGATTGTGTGCTCCTTAGTGACATCACCTAAGGATCAGTGATGCCTTGGATTTAATTTTCTAGCCTTCATACGGAAAAAGCTCATTAAAAATGCCAATGCTACAGACAAGGTAAAAATCTGGAAATCTAACCACCTGACAACTAATTTATCTGCTAATAATTTATATGCATGGCACATTCAAGCTACAGACTTCAGTTATATATGCTGCCACCATGCAGTTTATGGTGGAAAAATGAACACCAATACAAAGTCTTTCGAGTTTATAGGTCCTAGTAATAAATCATTTTGTTAGACTGATAATAGACCATTGTGATTAGCCTAGGTTGGCTTACCAGCTCTTATCCCTTGGCAGAGGCTCTGATTGTATAATTCTTTCTGTCTGTTGTATTACTGGAATATTGCAATGCAAGCTCACTTGTCTTCAAAAGCCATCTCATTCAGTACCTTGGTTATCTGGGACTGTATTTTCTGCTTAGACCTCTTCTCTGTCAAGCCAAAGTGTCATACTTTTTTGATGCTGAGATAAATGGTCATTCAGGAAGTTAAAAGCTGGCCAGCTTTCCAGGCTGTAAAATGCTTGGTTTCACCCAGCTGCTTTAGCAACTGTCTGTCTTAAGTATTTTGTGGAGATCTGTATCTGTCTTGTTGAAACTTGAGAAGAAATAGTTGCTGAAGCTGGTTAGCGAATCAGGTGGCTGTGACAAATCTGAGGAACAGGTCAAAATTGGTATATATATTGATCACATAGACTCAATTCTTGTCTAACTTAGAGGATTTTTCTCCTTAAGTCTTAAGATATACCACCCTGAATTCTGTGTAATAACAAATGCAGATATCGTAAGTCAGAAAAACTAATTATGTTTTTATTGAGAAAGACTAAGTTTAAGGATTTTCAGAGTGTAGATCTTTTAATTAACCACTTGCATTAACCATTGAAACTGCACATTCTGAACTCTACAATGGTTTGGTTTTGGAAGTGCCATGACACAGGGTGGATAAGTTAGGAAAAAAAAAGCCACCAACAACCAAACAAAAAGCTAGAGTGATTATTTTTGGTGGGGAAAAAAGGTAAAGCTGTTCTTTGACAAGCTGGCAGGATGGTTGATCTGATGATCTGAATGCTGCACTTGGCTTTCCACGTGATAATGTACCTCATGATAATGTAATCTGTGCTAAGCAGGTTAAGAACAACTGCTGCTATGTGCAGCTGTGATCTGAAATAATAAATTTGTTGCCTTAGCATCACTTAAATAGTTTCCTTATTCTGAAGGTTTGGCTCACAATTCATTGGTTCTACTTGAGAAATAGGTTAATACTCATAACCAGGGTGAAGACTTGAACTCTCCAGCTGACTTGTTAATAGAATTCGAATACTGGGTTGAGTTCTGAGCTCGCTAATACCCAAACTTAGTTTAGTCATTGAGCAGTAAGATGAAAGCCAACTGCTGTTTAAAACAATTTGCGTGCTCTGCTTAGACGTAACCTGGTAGCAGTCCTTTCTCCTGCATCTCTATTCCTTTCTGAAATGTGATGACTAGATTATCTTCTATGAAGTAGTGAGATCTTTGAGACACTACAGTTGTAAATATTGATCTTTTTTGAATTTTTCATGGAGCCAGTGTCTGTTTCACTGTGTTGATTTCATAACCAAGTTATGAAATGTTTGGTTTTGGAGATTACTTGCATAGGAAAAAAAAAAGTTAATTTGATGTGTACAAATGAACAAAGCAGTATGAAGTCATTTTATTGTTTAAAAATTAAAAGCTGGATTTCAGTAAACACAGTTTGCTGTCATAGATATTTAATTAGCTTAGAAAAACTGGTAAATTGGAAATAAACTTTCTCCTTTCCTTGCAGCACTTGTGAATATTTCACAAGCACAAATACTAACAGGGTACTGATACCAGTGCCAAATACTATTGTCTGAGCCAAGCATAGCTCAAATTCATAATGAGAGTTTTCCAAGCTGCTCAACATGTTCCTTTTCACATTCGACGTTTTTCTGGCTTGACTTTGTTCTTGAGTGCAAGTATTCTGTGCAGTCTTTAAAATCAGCAGTCTTGCTATGTTAGCAAAGTAAATCTCATGCTTGCAAAGTTAGAATTAAAAAAAGTTCATCTGTCCTTTTCTACAATAGAAACCCACATATATAAGACCATACAGTTAAAACATGCAAGTGGTGCTGAAGGAATAGCCTTATGTATTTTTCCCCTCTTATCGTTATACCAAAAATACATTTGCGCATCTGCTCACATTCTAGTTCAATACCTTCTGGTTCTCATTAATTCCACTCTCTCCATCCCTTTTTTTTAAGGTGGCAACCTAATAAGTTATTGAGTAAGTTCTTTTCTGAAAAGACTAATTTATTCTTTCAGTATTTGATTCTCCTGGTCATACAGGATCTGTACAAGGCATAGGCACAATCTGAGCTGTAAAATCTTGGCCTCTCTGAAGCTGGTGGGAGTTTTGCCAGTGAACAATGGGATCAGGTTTTCAACCAAAGCATTTGGACAAATTTAAATCATGCCTAGACACTGTGCAGCTTCTCTGCACAAGGCTAAATTCCTCCCAGAGGACAGAATAGTAAGCTAATATGAATCTTGATATGTAGTGCTTTCCAGCAGATGAGACTGGAATCCACCAGAGTTGTTTTATGTGTGGAAATGCCATAAGCAAGGGGGGGGAAAAAAGGGCAGAATTAAAAATGTATGTACATGTAAATTGGAGGAAGTGTTTTCTATATTTTAATAAGAATTCTTTTTTAATCATTTACCAATATTTCCACCTTGTCATAACTATCATGCTTATTACTGCATGAGAACTAATGTACAATACATGTATGTAATAACCACTGTTATTAAGCTATTTAACATGAATGCACAAGGTTTTTATTTCATAGTATTGCTATAGATAGTATATCTCTTGGAATACAAACTTGGGCTTGAGCTTCTATGAAGCTCAAGATAAAAGGTGTTTTATATATATATATATATATATATATGTAACAACTTGTATATTCAAGAATAACTTACTATGACCTGATAGTATTTTCCTTGTACCTGTTGTTAACTTCAAATAGCAGTAATGGTTCTTCAGTACTGGAGTTGAACTCCTTCCTGGAGTTTAGCCTTCCTGGCAGTCATAACTCTCTAAGAATATAAAGACCTGTACTAGATCATTGTTTTTAAACTGAGATTAGATGTTCACTATAGGGTACTATTTGAAGGAGAAACTTCTTTATTATTGGGGATGCTGGTATTAACCCTGGACTTTGCAAAACATGCTTCTCTAGGCAAATAAAGTCATGTCATTTCAGTCTTGCTGACCTAAGTAAGCTCTGTCTCAATAACTCATTGTATCATTTAACAAGCTTTGTAAATTTTTCTCATTTTGGTATTTGTTCACCAGACGAAATTCATTGAATTGCTTTTTGCTCCAAAGTTTATGGTGGAAGCTTGCTGTTTTCTGACTTTTTTTTTCTGCTTAGACTATGAAAATACTTAATTTCATTACTGCTTGGCTTTAAACGGGGACTCTTGCTCTAAATCATCTGTCTAGATGGAATACCTCTGAACTTTTCCTCCACTAAACTGAATCCCCCAGGATTCGTGTGTTTCCATAACTCCTTTGTTCTGATGCAGCTTGCAATATTGGTCACTAAAATTGGAAGTACCACTTTTACTCGTGTAAAAAGTTCTATGTTCCATGTTAGAGAAAGCCCTAAATAAATCTATAGCATTATTCTAACAAAATATGTGAGGGGGGGGATACTTTAATGAAGTGCTTGGGTTCAGTGCCACCAATTAGGGTGCTTCTCTAGCTGAACATACTTGGTCTGTAAATGTTGACTAAAACCAGCTTTCATAAAAGTCTTAAAAGGGTATTTCAGTAACTCTTTAAATACTACAGTTCATGCTGGAAGAAGCAATCAAATGCAAATTTCTTAAGGCCTGCTTTTCAAAAGCAGTGCTGTGTCACCTGCTTTCTGTGTACAGATTTTTATTGAAGCTTGCTTTAAGGTACCTGTAAATTCCAGTGATCCTTACCCTGTCTGGATAAATGGGTAAATAAAGGTAACAGCTTTTGGTCTGTATCCCCCATATATGCAGCAGTCTCCTAGTTGTAACATTTCACTTTGCTATGCTTCATTTTTTCTTTTACCTGTTAATAATTTTGATCAATGTTGTCTCATTTCTTGTTTCTGTTCTAGTCTAACAGCACTAGCAGGCTGTTGATCTGGAATATGCAATCCTAGTAGACGCTTGGCTAGTTTCCTTCTCACTGATGTGAACTTCCTCCCACTAGAAGTCCCATTCAGTCAGCTACCTCCTCCACAACTTCTTGACAGTAGAATCTTGTTAACGGGGGTCCTGTTTGCCTTTTTAGAGCCATACCCTTATCTTTTAAGGATCCATCTATTGGAAGCATTTTTGATCAATACAGAAAATTGATAACTGTAGGATCCTAAAACTATAGGATTCTAGCAGTTCTTTATGGCACATCAGATATAAGAACAGATGAAAATAGTAAGAAACAAAACTAACAGCATATATATTGCACTTTAATGGTTTAAAAAATCCCTACTTAATAGTTTAAACTTAGATATCAGATTAGAATTCAGATATGAATAGGAAGTTTTTCTGTATTAAAGATCAGTGGTTTTCTCTTGCATTTTTGAAGATGTAAAGATTTAGTAAAAATATTAACTGACAAGAATCAGAAGTAATGCAGATCTGAACTTATTACTGCAATTCAAAACTATATCCTCTTTCATGTGCTGTTGGAACAGTTTTTAATGTCTGATGAATTCATGAAGTTTCTATGTTCCATTTAATGCAAACTGAGAACAACTGAATAATGGATAAACAATGCAAGGAAAAAAAACTTAACTAAGTGGGTTTTGTGTGTAGCACTGTGTAAAAAGCCCTCTATATTTAATAAAGCTCTATGACACCTATTAGCTTTAAACTTGGATGATTTTTTAGAACTTTTGTTGAATATTTGGGGAAAAAAAATCATCAGTTGTCTGATAATAAACCTCACAATATAGAGATTTAACCTGACAAACTCTGCTCTTGATTGTTTAATTTCTGAAGATGTCAGACCTTTTTGTAATTATCTTGATTTCTAAAGTAGTTTAAGTATTTCCTGGTATTAATTTCTATTCTTGATTTAAAGGATGAGTAAAAATAGTTTAGAAGAGCTTTTTATTAACATTTGTCTAGTTGTGTTACGCATTTTGTATGAACAGACTGTCTTCTTCCTCAATCTATAGATCAAAAAAATATCAGTGAAATAGTACTGAATATAATTTAATTGTTAAATAATGTAACATAGCACCAAACATCTGTATAGAATAGTTGATCTGTGGTAGTTGATTTGTTTGCTTGTAACTCATATTTCCTGTAACTGTTTTAAAACAGTCTGTAATGAGATTTCAGGAATCAGTAATGCCAATAAATTATACTGAAACAGTTGATATTGAAGCCGAGGGTTTTCAGGTGTAGTAATTTTCAGTTCGTTCTGAAGATTTAAGCTATATGCTTGAGACTGTATCTCTTGGATGCAAGCATGTTTTTTCTACTGTAATAAATATATTGCGGCACGCTGAAAAGCAGAACTAGTAATCAAAATATCCAGTTTAGGTCTGGAGGTTTTGATGTTATTTAATCTGCTCTAATACTAATGAAAAAGTATCCTACACCGTGCACGGTGTAGGGTGGGCTGGTAGGTTCTAATGCAACAAGCTGAGTGTATCATGGAGGCAACAAAGTCAAGGGTTCTTCTAAGCTATTCCCAGTGTAGCTGCTGTGACACATGCAACTGTGTGTGTGAATGTTGTGAGTGTCAGAATGAGTACCGCATGAATTACAGATGTTTATTTGGTTGGGTTTTTTTTTCCGTTGCCTTTGAAAACAAAATGGTTCAAGTGAGTTATGCAAACTACTCATTTTTCATCATAAGAGCTGAGGCTGTGCTGGCGGCACTTGAAGACAAGATATAGAATTTAGTGGCCTAATAAGGAGATACATGTGATTATAAAAGGGTCTTTTATTTTCTTAATCTGTTGTCCTTATTTAGCTTATTTAACTAGGCCTCTGTATGGAATGTGGTGGTTGAAGTACATTTTAGGAATCGTGTATACTGTGTTTTGGTAGATTGCTGCAGAAGTAAATAGTGTTAAGGGTGCTTAATGTATGGATTTCTTTTTTAAGTCTTCCAAAGCTAAAGCTGTGGCAGATTCCATTTATCTTCTTTCTACCATGTGGGGATTAAAAGTATGAGAAATGTTATGTGTTACTAGAACTGATTAAAGAGTTGTCTTGTTTTTCTTTGTGTAACATAACTTCTGACAGCAACTTCTGTGTGTTATTGAATTTTTTTTCTTTGGTTTTTTCTTTTTTTATGCCAAATTTTTTGCAGAGTGTGAGTAAAACCAAGTGTTCTGTCAGCTGAGACTGAATTAGA
>JBCJKH010021469.1:0-14597 GCA_039877255.1 Loriculus beryllinus | reverse complement strand
AGGGGGCCTATAGGGATGCTGGGGAGGGACTCTTCATTAGGGACTGTAGTGACAGGACAAGGGGTAATGGGTTAAAGATTAAACAGGGAAGGTTTAGAGTGGATATGAGGAAGAAATTCTTTACTGTTAGGGTGGTGTGGCACTGGAATGGGTTGCCCAGGGAGGGTGTGAATGCTCCATCCCTGGCAGTGGTCAAGGCCAGGTTGGACAAAGCCTTGGGAGGCATGGTTTAGTGTGAGGTGGCCCTGCCCATGGCAGGGTGGTTGGAACTGGATGATCTTAAGGTCCTTTCCAACCCTAACGATTCTATGATTCTATGATATTTCCAGCCTACTGCAAACTGATTGTTTCAGTCCTCACTCTGTCATTCAAACACCGGAAATGGCAGAGGTAGGCAGTAGAAACTGAAGGCATCAGGACTTTAATGAGTTGAGGTGGCATCTCCCAAATGTCACAGTAGCTATGATGAGACAGAACATAGCTTACACAAATATAATTATATTCCAGTTTTACAGCATGACATGTTTTATTCATAGGGTATACTACATTTTTTAAATCACTTGTTGTCATTTAAGCAGATTTTGCAGGGTGACACATCATGTTTTTTAAATAGGTTGATGGAGTTGGAAAAAATGGGAAAATTTTCTTGTTCGGAGTTCCTTCATTAACCCTGACAAGTTGCAAGTCCCTGATATTGCTTGTTCAAATGCCTTTATTTGAAAGTGAGGGAGAGGAGGAAAGAAAAGGGAGGAAAGGGAAAGAAGGGTCATGGAGAGGTGGCACACAGAAACACATTGCCTGCATTTCTACCGAGGAACCTTCTCATTTTGTTTTTATCTATCTACCAGAAACTGTCTTTTCCAATTTATATATAAATAAATAATTCTCTATTTATTTATAAATTTGTATGTGTATTTGTTCATACATTTATAGGTTTATATCATTTATTTATAAATGTTATAGGTTTGGGGTGAACTACCAGTGACTGACAGGAGACCATATACATTCTGTTTATACTTTTATATAGCTGCTTTTGTACACTTGTATACAACTCTCCTAACTACAACTCTAACCGAATAAGATTACTCCATTGAAGCTCTGGAAATAAACATATATACATATATATATAAATCTAGTAAGAGTGAGCAAGGAAGGGAAAGTAGGCTCAGAGCCTTTGCTAACAGAGCTACAAGTAATGGTCCGAGTGAGAGCATGGTCTCGTGGAATGATGCACCAGCAGACAGGCAGTACAAGAGGGTTCTGCTCTGCTTATTTGGACAGCCCACAGGCTTTCAACATGTAATCCACAGAAAGGCTACTGGGTAGGAACAGTGGTCTTAAAAGGAGTTCCTTGCTCAAATGGAATATTTATAGAACATTTCATGGCCAAAAGAGCACCACATGAGTTTCAAAAGAAAAGACAAGTGTTTGATGGAGTGCTGCCCTTCTACCACACTGTAAGTACAGCAAGAACTTTCTACTTTTTAGCTGATGGTGATATTACAAGATCAATTTCTCAGCTATGTTATAAAATTATTTGGCTGGGTAATACTTTAAAATGCAAAGAATGTTCATAAAATACATTCAATTCTATCCTTGTTACCTTTTTATTTATTAAAGGGGATATTTATTACATTAAAATCCTCAAACGTAAATAAAATTGAAAACACCATTATAACTGTTATGACTTGCAGAAGCTGAATAAAATAAATAACGTATACTTCTATGCTTGAAATAACCCAACCACTGCTATAAAAATATTGTTAGTGCTTTCTGTTTCACAAAACAACCAGTGATTTACTTAAAGATATTTCAGGCATTTTCTTCTTCACTGCATCAACAGTGGCTAGGCATGTATTAGTTAAAATAGAAATAATCTCTCCCCATAGTTTACATTAACCTCTGTGGGAGAACCCTGATGAGATCAATGCATTTCTGCACTGGAGGATTACACATGGAGTAAAATGCAAAAATCATCTCTGCTAGAAAACTCGAAAATCTCAGAATTAATGTGCAGCTGAGGCTTGTCTGTATCTAAACTTTTCACGTGTAAGATGTTAGTATCCAGGATTTCAGTTCTTTCAGAGAGAGGGATGAATGCCAGGCCTGTACCTCAACCGCTTGAGTATTCAGGAGTGATGAGATCCAGGGTTTTGACCTCAAGCCAAGTTTAATTTGCCAGTGGCCACCAGGTCTTTCACAAAGGTTGAACTTCAGAAAGTGAGCCTCAGAAGTCACAGAGCAGCTACACATTTCGGTAAAGACAGGTTGTCCTTACCATGAGGCAGGCTGCAGAGGTAAAGTTTGGTCACTGGTGAGAGTCATGCGCAATTCCATTTATTTGAATGTTAGCCTAAACCTTCTTCTATTTTAACCTTATTCACAATTTGAGCTCTTTCTTCTAAAGCCTGTCTAGTGCATTTTGAAACAGCAAACTCTTAGGGCATCCTGACGACATACAGTACATACCATTATAAAAATCCCAGGATCAGCTGCTAGGATCATTCTAGTATAAGCAAAAAATTTAAAGTTTAAATTAGAAGTAAATGATCATGATATCAAAGATTGAATGTAACTCCTCAGCATTACTTGTCAGGGCTTGAAAATTATAGCTTGCTTTCTCTTGTCTTTATGAAAATTAAGTTTGTTGAAAGCAAGTACCCCCACTCCTACTGTGTGCCTTATCTAAACACAAGAATGGGAAAGTTAGAGACACGTTCACAGACCTTCCCATCATAAATACTGTCATCTTCCTCATGTCATTTCTACACAGCATATGTGATTAGAAGTTTATTATTTCTAAGAATGTGTCAACTAGCAATAGCTGAGATTAAGGAACTTTCTGTATCCAAAGTGAAAGAGAAAAAAAATGTTCCAGAAAGTTTAGCAAAGTTATTTTTCACTTCCTCTGCTCAAGTTTAATCCATATCTTAATGTATTAAGTGTTATTATAATTAATTTCCAGGCATGTGAGACAGATGAAGCCTAATCAGTTTCTATGCCCTATCATCTAGCTTTCATATGCAAATGCATCCAGATCATTTCATCACACAAGATACTGTTCCTTAATCAAGCTACTGAAAACAGAAGCTCTGCTAGAGAAAGGAAATTATCCCCACAGATGAGACAGAGAGATTTTCAATTTCAGAGTTCCTTTTTTTTTATCACCTCTCACTCAAGAATTCTTATAAGTTATATTAGAAAAGACAGGAAAGAGCATATCCTATGGCCTTCAGATTGGTTCCCTAACCTTTCTTTTAACTTGGCCATTCTTTTCTTTGGCTCAAGTTCCAAGATGATCAAGTGCAGCTGGAGTTCTGTGAGCATACCTCTGTTTACTGTGGGCCCTGGGACGGTACAGCCTAACATACATCCTAACTCTGTAGTTAAAATGAATTGTGATTAATTGGCTAATCCAGTTGTTAAAGTAAATAGCTGCTGGATTAACAAATAAAATGCTGTTTAGTAAAGCAAAACATTCAGAATTCTTTTTTAGTTTCCATAAAACTAAATTTGTTTATAGGCTTCATTATTAAAATGGAAACCCAAGAATTATGGTGGAAGTCTATGTGCTTTGCTTGGGATTCATCTCATCTAACCTTGGCTATCTCACATCAGCATTTACATCTGAGTTGGCTATACAGTCTCTCGCTCTAGTAAGAAATACGCATTTAGGGAATACAGTTCCTGCAATCTATTTTATACATTTATTTACATTTGAATGAGTGAGAAATATTCTGGAAATGCCTATTTCTCTCAATTAGGCAAAGTGCGACACTGCATGATGAGCTCATCTACAAACACTTAAAGCTGGTGAGATGCACCTCCCCCTTTTTCTGTGTATATTGAAACACTCTCTTGTGCATGCACGTGAACACACACACACAAAGAAGCTCTTTATATTAGAAAAACAAAAACTTAATATCCAGCATTTAGAAATTTACATATGTGGGGATTATGATAGTTTGAGCATCTTTAATTAGCCTGTCTTACATTAACACATTGTGATACAGTCTTTAATTACAGAATCACATCCTTTTTCCCTATCAGATCTCTCCTTCGCTCCATGCACAACTAACAAGCTCTCATTCAGTGACAGGGAAAAAGAACAGAGGTTATATGGAATAGTCAGAATCCTTTAAACTTGTCACTATACAACATTTTGATAATTAAAACAAAAGCGATGTGGTACACAGAAAATTAATTTTTAAAAGCTGCTTACAGGTCTCAAAATGCATTTGTAAACAGTAAGGGCTCATTAAGGGCATGTATTCTTAAGGCCATGCTGAGGTCAGCTCTTGGCCTCTACATTTTTATTAATGATCTGGAAGAAATGAGAGAATCCTTACTGATTAAAGTGTACATGTGACACATAAAGAGGGTACACTGAAACAAATGAAAACAAATGAGTTGATAAGCTGCTGTAAGTAAATGACATATGAATCAATACAGATAATTGTAATTCAACAATATTCAGGAATTACAGACATAATGAGACACTATCTTGGGAACAGTAACTGAAATGATTGGAGCATCATGTCAATCAGTCAGAGATCAACTCTTTATGCAAAACGGAAAGGGAATAACAGCAAAACAAAAAGCCAGGCCTGGGACAAATGAGCAAAAAAATATCAAAAATGGCTAGAAAGGTTACACAATCTGGCACTAGCAAGTCTTCCTCTGAGATGCTGTGCACAGTCCCAGGCCCAGCTCAAAAAGGAATAAACTGGATCTCTCTGGCTTAGCAATGAATCAGGAGAAAGATTAAAGGATTGGAAATCCTGCCTTAGTGGAAAACTGAAGTTCAGCCTGTTTACCTTAACAAAAAGGCTAAAGTGCACCTTGATCACAGTTTCTAATTGCCTCTAGGGGGAACAGAAATTTGATGATTGAGGGCTCTTCAGTCTCAAAAGCACAAACATAATAAGATCGAGTGCCTGGAAGTTGAAAGTAGAGACATTCAGAAATAGCAATTACATGCATTTATGCATTACTTGTATTATGAAACTTAATCACTTCAGTAATTTAGCAAAAATAATGACAGCTTGTCCATACTGCAAATGTTTAGATTGGGATTTTTCTATCTTTTAAAAAGAAATGCTGTAGTTAAACAAAAATTAATTCAGGGAAGAACTGACCTGTGTTACACTGAAGGTCACAGTACACTATCGTCTCTGAACTTAGGATCTAGGAGTGTGTTGCTTTATTTCATTGCTGAGTGGGAGCCCCAGGTCTTCTTTACAATACATTCAAAACCTCATATGCTTACAGAATATTCTTTTTCCTTGGAATTTCTTTTACTGTATAGTTACAGTGCTGCACCAACATTAATCTGTATAGCAGCCTAGTTAGAGATGGACGAATGGAATTGCAGGTATTTTAGGGAAAGAGTACCAATGTGAGATTGAATTTGAAAGCACCTGTTAATTGTTGATGAACAATCTGAAAGACTTGTACCTAATCTTTCAAAATACTTTGCACTTTTGAGCACTTCACATATTTATATCACAGCTCCTACCAATATCAGTCATTGTTCAGAAATCTCTGTAGAGATTCCACAAACCAAACCCTAGCAATTCACATCAAAGTTCATAAATGAGGATCAGATAGCTAATGACCATTTCTGGATGAAAAATTATTTCAAATGATTCCTGCAGTACAGAACTGCAGTAGTTCAGTGCCCAAACCCAGTTCTACTGGGCAACATTCAAAGATACAATTCTGAGCCCCATCTTTCCTGTTTTGAAACCCCCTCTTACAATCAGTACAGACCTTTTGCTTCTGTAGTGTAGGAGGTAATGGGTAATAAATAACAATCCCCTTCACTGTAGAATCCTAGTTCAGCCTTAGAATAAATGCTGCCACCATGGTCAGTCTCATAAAGATCGTATGAGAAATGACATACAATCAAGAAATAAAGATACAGTATAATGCATATCCATGAGGCTGCAGATGATTTTTCTGCAATTCTGGTATTTCCTAGTTATCAGAGTCTGAATGTGCAATCTTGGTGCTTTTTCTAGCAGTTTCAGTTTTATATGTGTCAATTCCTGGGTTCTTCTATTACCTTATAAGCAGAAAAAGTATCACTGCCATTTTGCCAGCTGGTTCCTCAATAGAGTAAAAATATTCAGACCCAGCATGCAGAATTGCATGAGTTAGAGCTGAAATGAGCTCACACACTAGGCAGCTGTCATCCTTCTCTATCCACACATGGTTTTGCACTGGGTTTTCTATTCAATTGTCAGATCAGAGGAATAATGTTCAGCTACCACAGATCACATTCTCAATGTAGCACTGGCCTAGTCCTTTCTTGCTTTCACTTATGGCTTATCTATCCCTGCTGTGCCCATAGGTAAGAGATATAACTGTGATCTCTTGCAGATGCAGAAACTAAGGGAAGGATCATAGAATCATAGAATGGTTGGGGTTGGAAGGGACCTTAAAGATCATCTAGTTCCAACCTCCCTGCCACAGGCAGGAATCCTCCACTAGAGCTGTATCTTTATTGGCATGCATTTGTCTGCAAGCAAGAAAGGTAGGAAGCCAATGGGAAATCCACAGAAAGCTGGAGGAGCTGAGCAGAGAAAGGAATCTCAAAAAGTGCTTCTCATCAGGACATCATACCTGCTGGAAAGGCAGGCCTGGGAACTGAATAAGGGATCAGCCTCCAGAGCTTTCTCCTTTGGCTGCTAAGCACCTAAGGATGCACTGGGTACATGGAGCAAGCTGAAGGCTGTGCAGAGTTAGCCACAAGTTGGCAGCTCCTCACCACAAGGCTACTGCAAGATGGGATCTGTACATCACAAAATCATAGAATAGTTTGGTTTGGAAGGGACCTTCAAATGTCATCTAGTTCATCCCCCTGCAATGAGCAGGGACATCTTAACTAGATCAGGTTGCCTAGTCTTGACTGTCTCTAGGGATGGTGCATCCACCACCTCTCTGGGCAACCGGTGCTAAAAAAACGTCTTCCTCACATTCAGCCTGAACCTCCCCTCTTTCAGTTTAAAACCATTACACTTCACCCTATCACAACAGGACCTGCTAAAAAGTCTCTCCCCATCTTTCTTATGGGCCCCTTTTAAGTACTGAAAGGCCACAACAAGGTCTCCCCAGAGCCTCCTCCAGGCTGAGCAGCCCCAACGCTCTCAGCCTTTCCTCACAGAAGAGGTGCTCCATCCCTCTGATGATTTTTGTGGCCCTCTTCTGGACTTGCTCCAACAGGTCCATATCTTTCCTGTACTGAGGACTCCAGAACTGAATGCAGTACTACAGGTGGGGTCTCGCCACAGCAGAGGGGAAAAATCACCTCCCTCAACCTGCTGGCCACGCTCATTTAGATGCAGCTCAATGTACACTTGGCCTTCTGGGCTGCAAGTGCACATTGCTGGCTCACATCCAAACTTTCATCCACTAGTAATCCTTCTGTTTAGGGCTACTCTCAATACTTTCATCCCCCAGCCTGTATTGATACTGAGGGTTGTTTTAACCCAAGTGCAGGACCTTGCACTTGGCCTCATTGAACCTCATGAGATTTGCAAGGGCCCACTTCTCAAGCTTGCCCAAGTCCCTCTGGATGGCTGTTTGTGAGGCAAAGAGCAAATGCTTCCTGAAGAAATGTGCCTATGGTATCGGTGTGCACTGTCCAACTGCATCAGCAGAACTGCAAGTAGACTGGGGACACCAGGCTGCTCTGCCATCCTGGCCTGACTCACCAGATGTGCTCTCTTAACTTGACCACTTCACATAGCACATACTTTTTTAAATAGCATAGAGATGCCTGGGAGGAAGAGACTTTCTAATATGCAGGGAGTATATTGTGCCTGACTAATTTTATGGGTCCCCATTGACATAAAGGCTTTATCTGTGCTGTCTATCCATTTAACTGTAAATCTTGGTATTTGTGAATTTTCACTCATGGGGACTCATAATTTAGTTTGATGAATGATTCTGTGTTTTATGATAGAGCAATGAAATCTTTTGGTAAGATACAGCAATTCATTTAGAATAATTAATGGGTGACAGACAACACAGTACAGAAATAACAGATTGTTGATCAACAGATACATTAAGGTAAGCCAAAGCCTACACATGCTGCCAGTTAAGAATTATGCATTGCCTTTGTAACAGTATAAAATCCAACACAAAATGTAAAACCAAATTGTAAATGCATTTCCAAATAGTCTTGGTCCCGAGTATGTACTGCTTGTGGAATCCCTCAGAGACACCTGTCCCACCTCTTGTGACTTGTGTACACTGTGGTGGCACACACTGTATACATACACTTCGCTTCTCCTAACTACAGTAACTTGATCTTTCCGTCATATAATAATCCTCTTACCTATCCTAAATATTGAAATATTGTGATAACTCACTAAAAAACCTAAAAGCCTCCCAAACATTTCAATTTCCAAGAGTTAACTTCCCAAACAAAGCTGAATAATGGAAACATTATCAGTAGGTGTTCATTTATGGGCATTTCACCCATGTAGCCAGAGGAACAGCTGCTGGCTACCACCAATGCCTCTGCTGTATTCCCTCAGTTATCTCATATGAACAAAAATTAGAAACAAATTCCTCTCTGTTCATTCTACTGTTAGAACATATGTAAATGGTGTTCATGCTATAATGTATTTGCTAGTGAACAACTCCATAGAGTTCTCAGAAAACTGTATATTACTGCATACAGACAAAAATAAAGTGTTAGAATGGAAATGTTCAAAAGGTTATTCTATTGATTGCACGAGTTTTTGTGAGGAACTGCTATCTTGAAAACAGAAGTTGCTCTAAAATCAACAGGAACAAGCATTTAAAACAGTCAATCCCAGTAATGACTGAAGGGTATTGTCAGCTGACCCCATACTGTGACTTATATCAGCTTCAAGCTCAATTTTTTTATGGTTTATGATTACTGTTTTCAATCCTAGTAAATGAGTATGTACCACTTGGCTTCCTGCTACCATACAAAATAAAAACAGGAAAATTATGCCAAATATTACCTTCTAGGTAATAAAAAAAATTCTTGATACAAACTCAACTGCTATTCCAGTTGCAGCAATGCTTAACACTGCTGATTTCTCTTTCGAAGGTCATGGTGCCATAGCAGCCAAACCAGACATACTGTCATGGGAATTAAGACAATGACTAGGATATGGGGTTTTCCTTCTTTTATATTCAAACAAAATTTGAATATAGAGAAAACAAGATGTTACATAGGTTAGGATAAATTCCTGATCACCCTCAACATGATGTGCTAGAAGACAAGTGCTAACACAACCTCTTTCCCCCTGCTTCCTATCTTGTCTGCTCAACTTGTATATTTACCACACAATTTCCTTAAATTTTGATCATTTAATTTCTTATGACAACCACAGAGCAGCTTTTTCACTAAATTTGCTATTATGCTGTTCTCAGAAGCCCCAACGACTTCCAAAGCTTCCAGGGAGAACAGGAAAAGTTCCCTAAATATTGTATCAGATTTACCTGCTTTTCCCTCAACAGCAGTGCTGGTCCTGTGTCTCCTCTCTGGAACACTTCCCTGTAGAGGCTTCAGAGTAGAGGCACTGGCATCAGGAACCTGACAGCATGTCCTCCAACTTTCCTGAAATATTTGCCCAAGCAAGCAGAGGTTATGAATGTTCCTACCAGTGACACAGTCTAGCTGAATTAATCTCTCAGAAAATGGCAAAGTTCTGTCTGAATTAGTGCAGACATCCCCCGTGTCAGCCATGGTTGGCATGGCAACCCCCATGTGCATTTAAAATCAAAACCTGTAAATAATAATTACAAATCTGTATTTAAATGTGGGTATTTCAAAATGTTTTAGGTCCATTAAGTCAACTGGCAATATCCCTGCATTAACAATCTACTTTCCCACACAGTGAGCTGTGGACACGTCCATCCACAGACTTTTTAAAATGAAGCAAACATATACAGGTGGATCAAATACATACAATCAAAAATACAGAATTAGTAGATCAAACATATGCTAAAGGCTGCAACACTGATGCAGACTTTCTTACCCTCTTCTACTGCTGGAGTTTGCATGTGCTGGCTGTGTAACTCACTGCCTGTAAAATGGCACTATCAATCTGTCTGAAGTGTCTTCACCTGAAGATGTCATGATCAGAGACTGCCCTTCCTCATGTCCAGTGTGCTGGGCTGGATTTTACCTTCTCATGACAGTAGGTGGTAGGTTAGGATCCCATTCTAGAGCAGACACATAATATTCAGATTTAGGACTTCAGATTTATGAAAACCAAAAACATTGATGTGTGGACACATCAATTGACTACTTCCTGAAGTCTTTAAGGTGGCTGTCACGGAGATGGAGCGAAAACTTCTCCTTAAACTGCTAGAAATATGGTAGCTGACTTCCTTCAATCAGATCTCCTTGTTAATGAAGCCTGAATGACAATTCTCGCAGCAGCACCCGTGAGGTCCTCGCAGAGAAGAGAACCTGCTACCTCTGGCTGGTACAAAAGATGCAGTGTTAAAAAATCAGTACCTTCATCATGCAAGGATGCCTAAGCTGCTTCAACAGGAGAGTGGATTTGACTTGCTGTTAGGGTATACCCCACCTGATGGACAGAGAGGACAGGCAGAGCTGCCATATTAAACAAGAAACATTCTGTTCTGATTTAAATAGTTTCACTTCCCCCATAACTTACTTAATCATTAGGGAGCTATGAGATTGCATGAATAGATGCCATTCAGAATACAAACATTGGAGCCACTTTGATTTGTTTCCTTGTGGCAGAGTACATCTGAGAGGATGATAAGCAAAGATAACATATCTTGAAATTCCATCCCAACTAACAATAAATTACCCTGCTGAAAGCAGGCTTTCAAGGTACAGTTCACACAACCTCTCAGCCCAGAACCCAGTCAGATGCCCCGAGGCCATGTAAGCCACTTCAGAAGCAACAGTAGATAGCAGGTCATGTAAAAGGCCAATAATAAGAGAAATCACACAAATCTCTAAAATTAAGAGCAAATTAATTTCATTACAGATTTATATTCAAAGTTTCAGAAGAGTAGGAGTTCTGAAGCTAAAGAGGAGTTTTAACAGTCTTCCATTTACTATATACCCGAAGACTCTAAGAGATTTTGCCATACAATTAAAAGCTTTCAGCAGAATGAAAGAGCTCAACAGGAAAAATGGGATGCTTAAAAATAAAAAGGTGGCTTCTAAATATAAAATCATACCACTTGTTACAGCTTTCATAATTAGCTTCTTTTTTAGTTCTTTTAATTCACTTCCTACTGGGATATATTCAGAAAGCCTAGGGCTTCCATTATTTCCATGTCTAGTAGGGAAAATATACAAAAATTAGAAAGATAAAATAGACACAAAGGATTTGATTTAGACTGCATACATAAGAAGAAGGGCACAGCTGCATTTCCTTAGGTAATTCTGGTATAAATAACTGAAAGCAGTGTTCACAATCACAAAAAAGATGAGTTAGTGTTTCAAAAAATGATTTTTCTTCCGCTGGAAGTTGCTGCTTCTCAGCTAAGAAGCAGTAACTAACTGATTTTGTGCGTCTTCTTATACAGTGGGAAGTAAACAAGATTCATTAAAACCACCTTCAGGCTGACCACTAACATGAAACCCAACAGAGCTGTGACAGTAACTCTTCTTGGTAGCTAGCTGAACTAGTGCATGGAGGAGTAAAGCCACCATGCTTAAGGAAGAAAAGAAGCTTATTTTGGTTCATTTCAGAGCATTTTCTTTTATTTTATCACTACAGATTGAAAATAATAATAATAATAATAATAGTAATAATAACAATAATAATAATAATAATAATAGAAACCAGAAATAAAGAAGCTACAAGTAAATAGTTTGTCTTCAAACTTGTTTTTTTAATGAGTCCAGAATAAAGCAGTCTCATTCCAGAAGGTAATTTATTATATTTTCATTGCACTGTTATTCTGAAATGGTAAACCAAACTGTTCATTTCAAACATGTCAGAATGTTCACACTATTCCCCACATTCAAAAGTTGTTAAAGTATTCATAGATAGTCTCAGAAGCATGAACAGACATTGACATGTTAATTGACATGTGCTGTTAATTGACACGTGCTGTTCTCAATTAATAAAATACTTCAATGAAAGATCAGCCATGTACAATATCTCCTTGACTGTTCAAATGGCAAGAAAGAGAGCTGGAACAGAGCATGCACAGCAATAATTCATGCTACGGTAGGCAATAGATGATGAAAGGGGGAAGGAAACCTCAAAAACAGCACTCAGAGAAGTCATAAATGATAAGAAAGCCTAGTCCTTCCTGTTCAATACTAAAGTCTATGAGCTGGAAATAATATGGTTCCTGTCTCCTTCTTGGAGGGGAAGTCATCCTGAAAAAGAGGTCAGACACCAAAGAGACATTCACAAGTGAGAAGCAGAGCCTCCTAGGGTTTAAAGAGGAATGTAAGCCTTTGTACGTGGGAAGAGAGAGACTGTGAACAATGCCGGAAGAAAAGGCCAAAGAGAACAGTAGAAGCACACTTCCTGAGCCTTTGACAGACAGTGATAGGTAAAGTTTCATCCTGCTGAATCATACTATCCAGATCTATTCTTTACAGCCCTTTCATGGGTCTCTGGTCCTTACTGAGCATTTAAGCATCCTTCTTCATTGATTTACACGTTATAAGTTGTCATGTCCATATTCTGATCTTATGGTTGGGTCTTCTTCCTGACAGGAACAGTTTCTTAGCTCATGGGAGGGATAGCAATCCTTTTCAGCTGGATAGCCGTGGCCAGACCATAGGAGTGTCTTCTTCAGGATCACAGTAGAGCTCACCATCTCCAACCCCCACTGAGCCAGGGGCAGCAGCCATAAACAATAGGGTGCAGAAATGTTTCCAGGGATCCCAGCGCTTCTCTCAGGAGCCCCTGAGGTGACTCCAGCTTGAGGGACAACAGGGCTTGGCTGTCTCCTGGGAGGCATGACCAGCCCGTGGACCAGCAGCAGGTCTTGCTCACATGCTCAGGGAT
Source organism: Loriculus beryllinus (assembly GCA_039877255.1). Taxonomy (NCBI): domain Eukaryota; kingdom Metazoa; phylum Chordata; class Aves; order Psittaciformes; family Psittacidae; genus Loriculus; species Loriculus beryllinus. Next base: position 1,590 of record JBCJKH010021469.1, on the reverse strand, counting down.
AGACAATCCCCAGGGCTGGGGGAAGGAAGGAGTCTTCTCCCAGGGCAGATTGGCACTGGTCCCTAGGGTTACTTTGCCTCCCTCTGAACATCGAGCAGGACTCCTCTGGCCATCCTCAGGGCTCCTCTGCTCCATTCTGCTGGGTTACTGCCTGCTGCTCATGCACCACCAAGGCGGTCCCAAGTGTCCTGCAGCTTTTTTAACTCACAGAAGACCTGCGAGTGTCCCCAGAGGTTTTTTGCCTTCCTTTGCGGGCGAGCACATTCACTTGACAGGGTTCCTTTGGGCTACTCCAGCCCAAGGGTTGCTGCTCCTGCTCCACACAGGTGGCCTTTGTGACCCACATCCAAAGGGAGGAAGCTTTCTGGCCTCCCAGGGTAGGTCCTGGGTGTTGCTGCTTGTCTTCTGTGGCACTGAGCACATTCTCGTGTCAGGGCTCCCCTTTGGACTCAGCTCTTGCCTGCTGCTCTTGCATCTCCAAGGCACTATTGTGCCCTGGCTCCATTGCCCAGCGCAAGCTTGGAGAGGAAGTGAGCTCTGCTCTTTCCTTGGCTCCATCTCCCTGGGGATTCATGCTTGTGCACAACAGCCTGTGCTTGGAAGGGCTCCAGGCTTGCTGCCCTATCAGCAGCTGCCTTTCTCCAACTCTCCCTGCATGCAACAACAGTGCTGGGCAGGCATGAGGGCACCTTTTATGCATCCCTGGCCAGGAAGTGCAGCAGATGAACAAGTGTTGGAAGTCAATAGTGTGCCCATAATCTATAGCTGCTATGCTTGAGGAAATAGCCCATGCTACCACACACCTTCTTCTTGCACATTTGTGTGTGGTCGGTGACGATGCTTGCAAATAATAATATAAAATTTTGAGACTGGATCTAAGGAAGAAGTTCTTTGCTGCCAGGGTGTTGAGGCACTGGAACAGGTTGCCCAAGGATGCCCTGTGTGCTCTAACCCATGGCGACAGGGTGTAACACCACGTGTAAAACCAGGCGCAACACCAGGTGCAACACCAGGATGCCATCTGGCACCCAACACCTTGGGTGCCATCTCCTGGCGAAGTGTAAGAAGAGGAGGTACAGAGCCTTGGGCAACATGAATAGCAGTGGGAGTTGGAACTAGATGATCTTGAGGTACGCTCCAACCTTAAATGTTTTATGATCCTAAGATTTAATGATTCTAAAAAAATATTAAACATAAGAAATCAAAAAAAAAATTAAATAGAATAATAAAACCTTGTTTCCACTTGAAAGCTTTGTGATTTGTGTCCTTGAAAATGTTTTTGGAGCTGAAAATCCCTGACACTGCAGAGAAATAAGACTCACGGTTATGCAGCTCACGAGTACAAGGAATGAAACGGGATGGAATGGAACAGAATGGAACTGAGAGGCAAGAAACACAGAACAGAACGCAATGCAATGGAACAGAATGAAAAAGACTACACTAGACTAGACTAGGCTTGCAACGGAATGGGTTATGCTGTGTGATGCCTACAAGTCTGCATGACAAGGGGTGCCCTAGGCCTAAGGGGCCCAGGCAGGAGAGCAGCAGTTGCACTGCACCCTCCGCAGTGCAGGTCCCAGACCCAGCCAG
>JBCJKH010021467.1:19321-42904 GCA_039877255.1 Loriculus beryllinus | reverse complement strand
GCCGGAACGAAGGGGGACGGATAGAGGGAGCTTTTTGTTCTTACATTAACTTACCATTACATTAACTTAACATTAAATGACAAGAAAAGGTTACCTTAAACACCTTTGATAGTAGAAAAGTGATATTTCAAAGCTGTTTTCAGCATACAGAAACCTTGGGGATGCTGGAGCAACTACTGTATTTTACTTTATTCACAGCACAGTTAGGGCTCTGAGAAAAAGATTTTACTTGAAATATTATGTGTATATTTTCACTGTGCTTTCACTGTATTTATTTATTTTGATCATCCTGCAGGGACTCTGCACAGTCATTATGCAAAGAAATCACCCGATATATCCATCAAACATTACCCATTTTCACAGTGTTTTTTAACAGTAATCACACTGCATGAAAGTTGAAATTCCTCCTGAATTGGAATATGCAGCTCTATGTTTTATGGCTGGCTCTGCTGTGAGGTGATACAGGGCAGACTCTCTTACCACTTCCTTAATGAAAGATGCAATGATTTAATCTCTGTGTTAAAGTCTTTTGCTCTTTAGCAATTGTTTAGTTGGAATTTTCTGTGGACATGAAATAGTTACATATTATCCACAGTATTTCTAAGCCTTACTATTCAGAAAAAGGGCTTTTTGGGAATGTCAGGGTGCAGTTTCATAACTGGGTTCATTGTCTCAAGGGGTTATCGAACTTGACCTCTTCCAGCTGCGAGTTCCCTCCTGATCCTTTGAGCAAGCATTAGTATTCATAGAGTTCTGTGTGAACCATCAGACCGAAAATGTAACCTCCAAAAATGAAATTATTCATTTTCATTTGAATAGTGGAATGACTGAATATACCCTGTAGGTAAACTTCAAGGTAATTATGTGGAAGCAGGATCAAGAGGAAGGATGAAATGGTTCCTTTTGCTAACAGAGAGGCTTAGATTGGCTTCTTCTTGTCTTCTGAGACAGTTTTGGGACAGACATTGCATGCTGATTACTTTAGAAAAGTGGACTTGTGTTTCACAGGTCTGTGGTGGTCACACCATGTGGGCTCCTTTGGACCCGAGTATGAGAAAGAAGTTTATGAGAATAGCTAGACATCAAAAGGCAGAATAAACATTTTATTGCACAGAATCCAATTATAAAATCATAGAATGATTTGGGTTGGAAGGGATCTTTAAAGATGACCTAATCCAGCCCCCAGCTCTGGGTGTTGATCTCTTTTACTAGATCAGGTTGTTCATAGTCCCATGTAGCCTAACTTTGACAACCTGTGTCCCAAGTACTGTTCAAATCTCCATCCTTGAGAAGCCTCCTCAAGCATGGAACAGGAAAACCTCAACTGGACTTTTCAAGAGAATTTTCACTTTTAAAATAGAGTAAATTAAACTCCTTTAGCTCTGTTGGATTTTCTTTTTTTAAAATCCTTAAAATAAAAATGCTTAAATTGCTATTATTGATGGAAACATAACTGCTCTTTCCTGGGTTTGGTTTACTACACTCCAGAAGCACCCATCATAACTAAATTTGGCCTCTGTTATGTTCCAACCTGAAGTACCTGAGAAGTTTCACATGCAAAATGAAAAATACCTTGCACCAGCTCTGCCCTTTCTGTAACCAGACTGCTGTTCTAAGGAGTGACAGTCACAGATTCTAGCTTGATAAGTAATAATTTGTAAATATAGTAATAATTTGATCATGGTTTGTTTGTCATCTTCTAGACAACTATAGCTACACTACAAAATGTAGTCCAGTTCTTAAAAATAGAGGCTCTTACATCATTTGAAGGAAAAAGACTAATACACTTATATTTGCATGTGATAACTTCTTCCCTGCTCTGCTCTACCAGCACATACAGTTCTAAAAATGTATTTTCTTATCTGCTGATTCAATACCTACATAATTTAGTCACTTAGCAAAATTTCTTTCCTGGAATCCTTGCCAAAAATTTAAATCCAGAACGATGATAGTTTTTATGAGAAGATTATATCTGCATGAAGAGCCAAAACAACTGCACTGGGAAGCTGTCATGTAGTCATGCTTCTAGAGCTGAATATGACAAAGCAAAAAGCTTTAATGTCGCTATTAATAAATGTATTATCACTCAGCCTTATAATCTCCTGACGTTCTGTGACTGCCTCTTTCTACCTTATCTTCTCTTTATCCTCAGGTATGTATCACCACAATAGCATTTGCTACACACCAAAAAAGAATTTAAATTGACTATTATAGCTAATATTCCATTGCTTTTTACCTTTCAAACATAATGTTTTTCAAATCATAGAATCATAGAATGGTTTGGGTTGGAAGGGACCTTAAAGCTCATCCAGCTCTCAGCTGAACGCAGTACTCTGTGTATGGTCTAACCAGAGCGGAGTAGAGGGGGAAAATCCATTCTCTCTACCTGCTGCTCACGTTCTGGGGATGCAGCCCAGCACACTCGGGGGGTTCTTTCTGCATTCACACTGATAGGTCATGTTGATCTTGTCACCCCAAATTCCCACATTCTTCTCCTTGGGGCTGCTCTCAATCTAGTCTCTGCCTAACCTGTATTTGTGCTTGCAATTTCCTCAACCCAGGTGCAGCACCTTGCAGTTGGCCTCGCTGAACTTCATGAGGTTCCCATAGACCTTCAAGGTCCCTCTGGATGGCATCCCTCTGTCTAAAACTTTAGGAATGTCCAAAACCCATCTCTGGTTCACCAGGAAAAATAATTACTCCTCCTACAGTGATTTCCATGGAGCTAATTTGAAGTATCAAACCAAAGTGAGTTAACATTTAGATTTGGGAAAATAATATTTAGTTGATGGTAATGTAGATTGTACAAGTATAATTTCACATGCAAAGAGCAATGAGTCAAGTTACAAAATAGGTTTGAAAACTAATGAGTCTTTGCCTCAACATGTATTATTAATTTTGTAGATATTCACATTTGACTTCAATAATTTGTGACTTGCATTCATTTTTATGGGATCCCAATGTTTTCTGACACAGTCTGGCTCCCTGACAAAGGAGGGATGAGCAAAACAGCAGGTCACATGTGGAAAACTACTGATTTTCGTAACCCTGCAGACCTGAGCTGCTCCTGGTGAAGCCAATATGTGAGGAGCAAGTGTTCCTCAGGAAAAAGCCATTAGGAGCCTCTAGACAGTTCAATATGTAATTCTGGGAATAGTATTGAGTTTTTTAACAACAGTTTCTGTAATGATTTATCAGAGCTAAGAGATAATAGCTAGTAATGGGTGTAGTATGACTATTTTTCTTCACAGCTATGTCCTTAACTGCATTTTTACACAGTATATTCTTGTCTTTTGTGAGCAAAGCTGGCTCTTACTATGTGAACACAGTTTGTCAAGGTGCAGTGAGGGCGGCTGTGGTGCAGCAGGAGCTATAGATCAAGCCTGGTCTCAGCATCAGGCAGGTCTCTGGAGCAGGGGCTGGCTCCAGCAGAGTCTGGGAGCTCTCAGTAGGAAGAGGCATCCCTCTGCTGTGCTGTCCTGGAGCTGGCCCCAGGTGTCCTCCCCATTGGAGGGGAAGGGATATGCTTGGAACCCTCTCCCATTTCACCAGAAAAAGTTTTATTTTAAATAGAAGTCAAATATTGAGCATTATGGTTCAAGAATTAATATTTCAGTATCAAGATAATTTTCTTTCCTCTTTCCTTGTTCATATCCCTCCCTACCCCCTCAATGCACCATGCTGGATTATTCCATTCTAGGGCAGAATCTATAACCTCTGCTTGTAACTAAGAATGCCTGTGGTGTGAATACAAAAAGGATCCAAGCTTCTATGTTAAAAGTTGGATTATTTTTAAACCTGTGGCATCATTTTTAGTAGCTGTGGGACAGGGTAGTGAATTTCAGCATTACTCTTGTGAAAGATGGATATGGTTCATTCTACCCATTCATCTTTTTGAATGTTGCTCCATTGGCTCATTTTACCCACTTGCTTTGATGCTGTCAGGACTAAGAGAAAAAATTCTATTCTAGAAAAGTAGAATTGAAGAGAATTAGATAACTTGTAGGCACTGCCAGGTTGGAATGAAGGGCTTTTCAAGGACCATCATCATATGAATAGGATTACCTTGGATGCACTGATGACCAGACATATTTTTAGCATTTGGCAGACAAGAATGGAACCTCTGAAAACAGCATGACTGCCATTCAGAATGCAAGAACTCATATGTCAGGAAACTAGGGAAACCTTTTCAAAATTACGGAAGGGGTGTTGAGATTTTTGGAGAAGGGGACAAGGAGATGGGTAGTGTCAAAAGCAAAGACATTTGGTTTTTTCCCCTTCTGATTTAAAAGATCTTAACATGTTCCAAATGAGTAATAAATGTGAGGTTGGTTGCATAAGTCTGCCTGGTTCTACTGCACATTTATGTTGTACTGATTTTGGAAGAAAGAGTTCCTAAATAGAGGCTTACTTTCATTTGAAGCAAGCTGGAAGTCCTGGTGAGAAACAGGGGCTGTGAACTTAGCAACAAGTTATGAAAAGCAGAGATTGCCTAAGGTTTAAAACTGCAATTGTGCTCCTGCCAGAGGAGGGATTGGTTTATGTCGAAAAGCACAATCCTCAAAGAGAATTTTAGCTGTCTTAAAATTCTACCTCCTTTTACAGCAACATTTAACTACTACTGTTGACTTGTGAACTAGCATTTGTACTCTTACAGCAAGTAATGTCTGGGATCTGCTGAAATCTGTGATAAAGCAGAAGTCTCTAGGCTTGATAGCACTCTCTCTCAAGAGGTTATAAGTCAGCTTGAAATAACTCTTCCAAATGCTCTGTCACTCTTACTGCCAAGCTCATGAGACTTGGTACCATATAATAGCTTGCACATGTAAATAGGTGATTAGAGTTTATTGATCTTATGGTTTAGATCACTTCATTGAATAAAATCTGCACATATTTTTAAATGTTGTTCATAGTGATACTATTTTTTAGCTTGAGTAACGAGTGCTGTCACACTGGCTTGAAGCAAAAGTGAAATCACAAAAAATTACATTGGAAAGCATTTTAACCCCTGTGAGAACTAAAGTCTTAAAATATTTTAATTAGTTTCTGTTCATCTGCTTTTGTTTTTATATTCCTGAAGAGCATTACAGTCAACTGTGTCACCAGATATAGGTACCTCATAAAGAAATTAATCCCACCATCAAATCTGTACCAAAAATAGACAAGATAACATCCTTTCTGAAGATGCTACTTTCTCTGTGTTGACTACAAAGGGAGTGTAAATAAGTATCTTAAATTACACAATCTATGAGATGACAAATTGAGGCGACACAGTATCCGTACCATGTTGAATTCAGATTTTTGGGTAAACATTCAGAGCTAGGTGTTTTTTAAGATCCAGATTCCTAGAAAGGTCAACAAATTGTTTCTTACCATATTAACATCATATAAGACAACAACACTGGTTTGATTTCATTCTCTAAAAGCTGTTTGTAATAGGATTGATAATAATGCTAACAATAGAATATATCACATATTTTCATGTTATATTTATTGGCTTATTATAATTATATTATAATGCCAAAAACTGCATGAGAACTTAGGATTGGTTTTACTCTGGACTTGTGTATTGCAGAAATGGAATAGGTAAATACAACGATTATCTATAAAGTAGCAAAACATGCCAAGGGATGAGTCTCCACAGAATTTCGTGTGAAATTCACCTTGCAAACCAGCACAAAAGCAACATAATTTTCCGTTGCAGATCTGCTGGCTTTTCCACGAAGACCATTAAAATATGTGTGGGTTAGTGCAGGAGGAGATAAAAAGAAATAATTCAGTAACTGTTAAAGCATTTGAGGTAGGTTGCTTTATTTACTGGACAATTTTCAAACATGTTAAACATTAGAAACACTACAGAGAAAGGCGCCTACAAAACTTCTTCCTTGCGTTCTCACCGAGTCCTGTGCACATGAAATGAAAGCATTCTTCAGTGGTTTTAAATAGCATGTTCGTATTTGAAAAGTTAAAGGCCTTTTTTAAAGTAGCAACATCTTAAGAAACCATTCACTGACACAGATCTGAGTGGTCTCAGGAAGTAAGTTATGAGTACAGGCAAGAGGCTTTGCTCTGACAGCCCTGAACTAGATGCACAGAGTAGACATTAAAAATGTGTTTACTATAAACTATAGCCTCTATTACTACAAGAGGCATTTCCAAGTTTAGTCTTGCAGCCACACTAGGTACAAATCAGCTGAGTAACAGGGCTTGTTTGTGCTCCTGTTTGTAGCAGTGACTGATGTTTTATATCGTGCTGATGATTAAGCATAAGGTACCAGAGGGGGATCTCATAAAAAGAAGTAATAAGGATGTATTTTTCCTGCGTGAAAAAAGATCAATGTTATTTTAAAATCCCCCATGTTGCTTGCAGCCGTCATACATAGTTTCATGACAGAGTAGAAGATGCCACTAATAATTGGCATTATAACTCATTAGAGCACCATTTGCTCCAATCTTATTTCAGGGATTTAGGCTCTGAATCCCAGGACTTTAGTTAAACCTCTCAGAGAGATTCCCATTTGTCTCCTAAGCCATTTCTGACCTGTCACTTTAACCTCTCTGTAGTCAAATGCATTTTCTCTTTTGCTAAAGAGATAATTTTAGCGGTTGCTGCATATTTCATTCTCTACAGGTCTCTAACCATCACAAAGCAAAGACACCTGAGATTATTTTGTTTTATTAATTACTATATTATAAAAAAATAGTAGGTTTTTGTTGCAAGACACTTCAAAATTGCTTTTGTTGTCTCTTTGTGATCTTACACCCTTCTGAGACCAGTTTGAGCCTGGATGCTGTCAATAGAAGACACAAAAGTAGACAGGAGATGAGGCCCTTATTTAGTTATGTTTCTGTGGTTAGAGATTTGTGTTGTGTTCTGTTCCTAACTAAGCTTTACTGTTGGCCCATGTAAACAGTTGCACATGGTGTATTTGCTTCCCTGCTGGATTCCAGAACTGATGGTTTACAGCTTATTCGACAGTAATACAGGATCCTCCAGGTTGGTTTCCCCTCAACCAATGAATTCTTGCCAGTTTATGCTACAGAAGTTTCTATTAGGCAGAGGTATTTTGTTCAATAGACCTGTGTGTCTTTTTCTTTTCTTAGATTGTATAGGTCCTGCTCATCTGTACGTTCTAAATTCTAAGTAGAATTGACCAACACATTGATCAACAGGATATCTAAATAAATCCTTATGAACTTCTTCCTTTCTTGCTATTTAGCTCAGATTTTGGTGCAGTTACAAGGCTACACACTAACCAGGTTGTCTGCAGAAAGTGAGATGGAAAATAGGAATTATCTCACATACAGCACTGGAAATTATTTTCCATTTCCTGGTCTATTTCTAGGCTCTTCTTCACCTCCTTTCAGAAGTGAACCACTATAAAAACAGAACATAGGATGCACAAATGTAAATGAGGAGAAATATTTCTTTTATACAGTCTTCAAACAGTCTCTTCAGCTGTCTCAGACATCTATTTTAGCATTCACACTCTCATTTGGTCCATTTATCCATAGATAAATGCAGGAATAGGGATTCAGGAAAGTAGAATGAATGGTAGCTATTAGCCTGGTGACTTGACAGACAGCTCTGTTGGACTGTCTGTGGTATCCCTGTATGGTACCTTGCATGGCTTTTATGGAAGAGTGGATGGACTCAGCAAATACTGTGTCATAGCAAAAGGGTCTGAAATATATCCAAGCCAGCTCCAGTGAATTGCCTTCTGGAAACTGCAGTGGAGTGATGAACCATTTCTGAAGTTTGGGAAGCTGGAAGCCTGAATTGATACATGAGCATTTATTGGTCTCAGTATTGGTGTCTGCAGTTGAGTCCTTATTAGCACCAGGAGTGTGCTCTTTGAGAGAATCTCCAGATCATTTCCACTTATTACATTTTGGTTAATGCCTTTGTGTCTCAGAGCACAGAAACTGAGTTTTGTTTGGATGACACTAATGAGGAAGATCCGTCTAATCTGGAAACTGCAAACTCATGAGTTCTTTAATATAAACTCATCTAATGAATTTGTCCTCAAAGGCATTCAGTTCAGGGCACCAGCCTAGATAGAGTCTGGAACAGCCTCCTAAATATGCATAACAGACAGCAAATGCTCATCAGCATTTCAAGGTACAATCCCATTCCTGATAGGCTGTGCTATGTGCTAACATACATACATATGCAACGCGTACTAGTAAGGATTAGGATACTGCCCTGTTTTCAAAACATTCCCCCAGGCATTCCTCATGAAAAGAACTCCAGAACACCTAAAAGATAAACACAGATGCTACAGTAAGCTTTTGCTCTGCTGGGATCCCCTTTGTTTACCACATAACTTAGTTTTCTTTTTCAGAGGCTTCACTGATATAATCACATCTGAAAGCTCCGCACCTTAGTGCTATTTCTTTCCAGTTCTGACCAATCCAGAAATAAATACTTAGGAGTTTTCAAACTTCTCTTTTTTGCTCAAGAAATCTTATAGGAAATATAAAATCATTTCAGCATCGCCTAAAGTTCCCATGCCCCTTTCGTTTCTGAAGTGATCTTTACATTTAGCTGCACAGTCTTGCTAAGGTAAAATGTGGCTTGTGCAACTAACTTCCTTGCTCTGTGGGACATTATTCTACTCCTTTGATGACAGCCTTCAGAGTTTTTAGTGCTACACTATGACTTAAAATCTGCTTGTTGCAGGGGCAGCCTCCCATCTACTTTACTCTTGGCATGCAAAGTCAACTTGCTACAGAAACAAGGGCTGGGGATGTTTGGAAAAGGAAAGGAGAGCTGAATGTTTCACTGTAGTCCCCTTTTCATTAGGCATGAGCTCGTTTGCTCAAGCAGCAAAACTGTCTCTATTCTCCGCGTGTTTGCCAAGATCTGCCAACTTGGTAAGAAGCTGATAGTTATAGAGAAATCACCATTTCAATAAAGCTGACTGGGTACTCTATGTCTCCATGTAAAATAATGTCCTTTTTTTTCTTTGGGTTTTTTTTTTTTCTTTTTTTTTTCTGAGAATAGAGAGGTTTCTGCTCTTTGACCTTGCAGGAAAAATAAAAGTAGATTTCCCAGAAATTCAGTCCTTTCAAGGAAGAAATTCGTTGAATCTGAACCCTGCATTTTCCAGTTTTGATAGAGATGCTTGGGACTCATGAGAGAAAACAAAGTACCCAGGATTTTAATCATAAGTTCCAATAACACTGACTGTGTTTGTCCTAATAATGTCAAGTCAAAATGCAAGCTTGAAGGAGCAGGCATCACAGTGTTTATTATGGCAGTTATTTTATTACATATATATTGAAGGAAATACATCTGAAATGATGCAGTAAATAACAGCAAATGAATTAATAGCTTTCTCATATGGCATGGCAAGATTTGATTCATCCAAAAATCTGAGCTATTGCTTTCATAATAAATATATATGCAGAATAGATGATACATTCTCTAATATCAGGTAAAGTATGCTATTTAATATTTATATATTTAAGAACTGCATATTTAATGCAATTCTTTTAAAGATTACCAGTACTTCTTACAAGACTAAGAACTCCAGAGTCTATGGTGCTTTAGATAGGAACTGGCAGCTTCATCTTGATTTAAAATGTGATGGCTTTTCATGCCTTTGGAATTGACATTCTCTTCAAAGAAAGAAAGAGCTTTAAATGGTTTTGGGTTGGGTTTTTTTTGACTCTCAGCTTGGAGCTGTTTTGAAACAAACTCAATTTTGAGTAGAGTGTGCTAAATTCTAAGATGTTAATAGAAATACTGCATAGTGTTAGTGTAAAGCAGGTAGCCACCATGCACAGGACTGTCGTTTTGTTTCTGTCTGATCCCTTGAACATCAAAAGTTTCAGATTGTTGTGGAAGTTGCTTTATAAAAGAGAGCTGGATGACTCAATTAAAATTACAAAGCATAATAGCAATATACAATTACATCACAGGAGCTGAACTTGAGTCTTTTTTCTCTCACTCTCGTTTTGATCTACATGGATCATTATCATCTGTACAGAGCTACAATTTTTTACAGAAATGCCTGATTTTTGATGCCTCTATTTCTTTTTATTTCTTTATTCAAGGCACTTTACATTTCAGAGAGTGAATCAGGCACTTGAAACACCCAGACTGGCTGCTCATATATTTTCAGAGCCTTATTTTCTGTCTCTGGATGCAAAATAAGTTACTGTAATGGGTTTATTGGCAAGAAGGAAAATTCATGAAGCTTTAACCTCACTTTTCTATTCTCTTTACAAGAATTTAGCATTGCTCTGATTTTGTGAAGAGCATGAAAGATGTGGAAAATTCCAAAGAACTGCAGCTCTGTGCCACAATTAAGACACATGGATTTTTACCTTGCAGAAACTTATGCTGTGGACTCCTTTCCATCATGTGTCTGATGCAAAGACTTATGCCTGTCTTGTGACTTACTGTTGGAGGACAAAGGAAGACTGATACCTTTAGAGCTGGAAGCAGTGAACACTTTCTTTCTTTCCTGCTCTGTGTGACTTTTTCAAAGGGCTTTGGATACATATTGAAACTGGGCTAACTTGGATTACAGTTACTACAGTGTCTGCCTAGACAGCAGGAAGCACAGTTTCAGTTTTTCAAAGACTAACTGCTCCAGCACAGCATTTCCCCCTCGAATTGTCCCTGGTAAAACAAAGTTACAAATTTATCCTTCTGCCAGGCCTATAAAGCTCATTCATCTGCTGAAAACTATTGTGTCCTCATTCACTGAAAGGAAAATCTCGAGCAAATATCCAGTGTTCATGACATTCAAGTACTTGCAGGTGAAAAAATCATAGAATCATAGAATATTTAGGGTCGGAAAGGACCTTAAGATCATCCAGTTCCAACCCCCCTGCCATGGGCAGGGACACCTCACACTAAACCATGTCACCCAAGGCTTTGTCCAACCTGACCTTGAACACTGCCAGGGATGGAGCATTCACAACTTCCTTGGGCAGCATGCTTGTTGACAGTTTTTAAAAACTCAAATGCATTTCTAAAGACGATCTTCCCTCAATAGAAACTGTGTATTATGCAATGTATTGTGTTTGTCCAGGTGTCTATTAATCTCATCTTTTACTACAGTTTTACTATTTTGTCTGTACAGAAACCAGACTTGCAGTCTACAGCTCCAAGATCTCTCTGGAGTTCTTCATAAAGATTGGTGTCACATTTCCCACCTTCTGTTCCTCTGGCAATAGGTTAGATGCCACTGTTAGTATTTTAGCGATTTTATATTTGGGTTCTGTTATAAATCTTCTGTGAATACCATCTGTTCCTGGAGATTTCTTACCGTTCAGTGTGTCAATTTGCTCTAAAGCCTTCTCTATTGACACTTGAATTTGAGCGAGTTCCTCAGCCTTATCTCCCATAAGGAATGACTGATATCTCTTCTGTAATGAACACTGATGCAATAAATTAATTTAGCTTTCCTGCATAGCCTCATCTTCCTTGAATGTTCCTTTCATACCCTGATTGCCTATTGGTCCCATCTGACTCTCTGTCAGGCTTTCTGCTAATGGTATGTTTGAAAAAAGTTTTGTTAATAGGTTACCTGTCCTTACTGTTACTCCTTCAAATCCCTTCTGGCCTGTCATATGGCATCTCTGCATTTAGCTTGCTACCCTTTATACTCCTTTCTGTTCTGTTTGTTCGGATGTAGCTCCCAAACTTCACTTATAGCTTTCACTGATCTACTATTTAACACAGGTCAGGTGCTTTTTTACTCCTAATTTATACTTTAAAAGATAGCATGAATTTTCTCTGTATCTCTAATGTGGAAAGTCTATAAATATTTTACCCCACTCATCTCTCCTTTTAATTTTTTGTTTCACTATTTCATGTTGTTACTATTTTTAAAGAATTTTTATTGTGGCAAATTACTGGTCTTTTTCCTTCCTTTTTCATTTAATTTTGGGGCCATTTTCATTTGACCACTGTTAAGCTACTCTGCATGGGTATTTATGTGTCTGTTCCCTGGGCACCTACTCCAAAAAACAGACATTTCTGATGATTAGAAAGGTTCTGACAGAAAAAAATGTGCCCAGAAGTAAAATCATTTTAAATAAATTAATATATCTTCAAAAGTGAATATATTTTCAAACCCAAACTATCTAGATCAGCCCTTCTGACCTAAAGTTACAGTAATTTTATATGATATTAACTGTATTACCTACTATGTAAGTACCAATATTCAAATTCTAAGCTTGATTTTACTCTGCTTTTTTTTTTCTTAACCCAGTGTAACTATGATAAGTTCAATAGATTTGCTTTACTGGTTTATACTGAAGTAGAAGTAAGATCAGAATCAGGTCTTAAATCTGCAGATATGCCTAAAAGAGATACTATATTCTGTTGCAGTTGCAGGCATGTGCACTGTGTGATCATTTTTAACCAGCTTTTTATTCCACCTGCTTTCCTTCCTCATAGTTGTTTTAAAATTTATGGCTTACATGATTTATTTTTCAGTGAAATTGCCACTGATGCTTAAGAACTCTACAAATCTTCTGAGTAGCTAACTTTCACCTTCCATGCTAATTTGTGTAGTTATGGAGGAATTTATCCATAAATCACCAATAACACCGCTATCTTAGCAAAACCAAATGTCATCCGTTCATTTGACTTCCGGTCTCAACACAGTCCAAATGCCAAGAGGTGAACAGGAGATGAGTGTAAGTGCTACACAATGGTGAATTTCATTTTCCCATTTGTCATATCATGTCAACTCATACTCTTCAACTTCTTGCCACTTAGGATGTAAGCAGGAATAGCTGTCAATATAATCTTTAGGACATCTACAAATTTAATCAGCTGTGCACAAGGGTTACTAACAAACTCCAAAGAGAATCAGGAGTCTTGCCTGGAAGTAGAAGAGATCTCAGTGTTTTGCTCAGGAATTTATCTGCGTCATTGCCCTGCAGCCCTGTACTAAGTGCTTTCTTCTCATGTTTTGCACCAGTGGACACAAACCTCCATATTTTACCAGGAATCCCATTCAGTATCAGAAGCATCGCAGTACCATGGATTTCTGCACAGAAAAGTTCTGAACCTTTTGGAGTTACCAGAGAAATTTTAAATTAGAGAAGTTTTAAGGTCTGTTTATGATATGTTTTAGAGTGAAAATATGAGAATGATAGTAACAGATTATGGAACTTGTCTCCGTATTAAAAGCATATGTAATTCCAGTAGTTTTTGTCATTTGATCACTTGTGTAATGTGAAAGTTATTTTCTTATAGAGGTAAGTATATTTAGTTAGCTTATATCTAAAATCCTAAAGTAAATTGCTGGGGAACCTTCTTGTAACAGAATTGGTCTTGTTCAGAGTCAGGAAGGCAACACTTATGTTTCTGTGCTAAGTCAGCTTCTGTCTTTAGACTGGTCTTAAATGTTCAGGAGTTGGAACGCAAGACAATGCTTTTCTTACTGAGTATTTTGTTGCAATAGAGAGAAATCTACACTCTTATTCCTTATCTGTGACAGCTAGTGGCACAAAGTTCTGGCAAGCTAAAGGTGATAAAAGCCAGCTCTGAAGCTCTGATTATGTCTCTTTCTTGACATCAAGCAGTTGTGTGCTTCTGTCATTGTAAGTAAATCCATCCAACTCATGAATCATAATCTATCAGAGGTCGCTTTTATCTTTCAGATTCCAGTGGTAACTGTTCTGTACCTCTGCTTACTGCTCTTGCACCTAGTAGAAATCCTATGTGCAGTTGTTACTCAACTAATCAACTGATGACTTGTTTTTTACATGTGTAATTAAATTTAAATGACTAATAACAAAAATCTTCCTGAAATTTCATTTTATGTCTGTAAGGAAGAGTTAATGACTGTGTTATCTCTACCAAAAGCTTTGTCCAGTGTCAGGACAAGTTATAACTATTTTTGCTTCTTTGTTTGAGGGTACATTTCTTGGACCATATTCTGTCCCTCTTTTTTCTCCTCCTTTTTAGAATGAAGAAGCTAGCTTAGTGCTAATGTAATATAGCACTGACAGCTAACAGAATTAGGCAAAATAAAGACAAAATTATCATATTGCTTCTTTTTAATCTTCCATGCCCCCTATTATTGCTGTTTCTCTTTCCAAGAGAAGGGACTTCAAGACTTTGGCTCCATTTAATGCCTATTCGTTTGTTTATGCTCCCTGTCAAAAAGAGCTTTTTCCTAACCAATTGTGATATCCCTGCTTTATAGGTGCTACAGAAAATAAATTCTTGATTTTTGTTTCTTTATTACAGCTCTCCTTCCTCAGCCCAATATGAATAACAGAGTTTCTCTCTAGTGATGCATTCTTTCTCTAGTTTCTAAAATCTTGGTCTTATGCACAGCAGTTTTAACAATATGTACAAGTATTATGAGTATTGTATTTTATCAGAGGTAGAACATTATGTGAGGAAGGGACTGCTTGTAAAAGAAATTATAGCGCATAGTGCTTTGGCTTTATATCCTGCAGGTAAACTGACTGATATTTTAATTTCCTTGGACTCTTTTGAAAGCTCTCTAAATGAAGTTCCTGAAGAAAATATATAACTTTGGTTATCATGCTTTATGGTTATTACTGTGTACACATTAAATGTGAATTAATGCAATAAAACAGTATATTTCACATAAAAAATACTGTGAATTTCACTGCTGTTGCTGACATGGCACATGTATCAATGTAATTATGGGTTACAAATCCTTGGTAGGAGAAGCAGCGTTACAGTTTTTGAAGTTCCTCCATTATGTGAATTCAGAAAAAATGCTGCAGCTTGTATTTAATTCATCTTGTCTGGTAGGCCTTTCAAAAAAGCAACATTGAGGCAGGATTTATCTTTAGTTTGATGGCAGTCAGAGTAAATAAGCATGTGGAACATACTAGTGCCAATGAAAATGTTGGGGCTTGTTCCACCCTAAATTAGTCTGATGATGTGAAACTGTTACAGACAACTGAACAGAAGAGCTCTGAGGCATTTTGCCTCTCCAGGGTAGTTACAGGCCTAATACACCAGGGAGCTCTCTATTTAGTACCCATTATATTTGCTTCCACTGCACACATTTGTCGCACGATGCCTGAAGTACACTACTTTAATAAATCATTGATCAGAAATGTTTCTTCTTAAACATTTACACAGAACAATGAATCTGTAAAACCCTATATTCTGAAGATAGCAAGTAGCAGAATTAGATGTGCCCATACCTGTGTATCTTAGGACTTGGACAAATGACTGAGTTATGATGATTTAATTGCTGAGTATGTGACCATATGCATCTCCTTAACCTGCAGACAGGTTTAAGGTAGCACATTTTACTTCATGCCTCCTATGAGTGAGAAGTATGCTGATAGTCAGTTACCATGGCTCAACTGGGATAATATAATCTCAACCAGTTGACATAATTTAGTTGTGCGTCTGAGCCTGTGACAAAGTTATTTATTATGTTAACGTATTATTTTTTCTATTGTATTCTTCATTCATTGCTAGTAGAAAATTAATATGGTCTTCTACCTTTACACCTCACAGATACCCTGCCTAAATACAGCTTTTGTTGTGTGGGACAGTGTCAAATGCCTTGCAAAAGCCCAGGTAGATAATGGCAGTAGGTCTTCCCTTCTCCACCAGTGCTCTAGTCCTGATGTAGAAGGCCACCAGGTTTGCCAAGCATAATCCAAATCCCTCCTTCAGTATCAAGTCTTCCAAAAAAGCTTATCTGTGTTAATCTGTTAAGAAATGCTGTCACAAACCTGGTATTTAGAAAAATCCATGTACCCTAGTACATGAGGAGAACTCTATATGAAGAGTAAGTCAGCAGATTTCTTAGATATACCACTTGTTTCCAATTATGAGGAGCAGTTTGCTACGCAACAGTGCTAAATATGAGTTACAACACTGCAGCAGCAATCCTGGGCAAGCAGATGGGCAGCTCATTGAAAGGGACTGTGGAAAAGGAGGAAGATTGGAAGGGGACAGTGTAGTGCAGAGAAGGAACAAGAATGAAGCGATCTCAGCTAAAATAGGGAAGCTGATCTTAACCTATTACAACTGTGGGAAGTTGGGTTCAAACCTCAGGCTTCTTATTCCTTTGAATCATAAAATCCCTTAGGTTATAAAAGACCTTTAAGACACTTGAGTCCAGCTGTTAACCTAGAACTGCCAAGCCCACCACTAAACTGTGTCCTTAAGTTGCACACTTACATGCCTTTTAAATACTTCTAGGGATGGTGACTCAACCATTTCCCTGGGCAGTGTTTTGTTCCAATGCTCGACAACCCTTTTGGTAAACCAAGTTGTTTTATATCCAGTCTAAACCTCCCCTGGTACCACTTGAAGTTGTTTCCTCTTGTCCTATTGCTTGTTATGTGGGAGAAGAGTCTGTCTTCCACTCCACTACAACCTCTTTCCAGGTGACTGTAGAGAGTGATATGATCTCTCCTGAGCCTCCTTTTCTCCAGGCTAAACACCCCCAATTCCTTCAGCCACCTCTCACAAGACTTGTTCTCTAGACCGTTCTCTAAACCCTTCACCAGCTTTGTTGCCCTTCTCTGGACATGGTCCAGCACCTCAATGTCTGTCTCGTAATGAGGAGCCCAGATCTGAACACAGGATTGAAGGTGCAGCCTCACCAGTGCCCAGTACAGGGGGATGATCACTGCCTTATTCCTGAAAATCTCTGTGTCCCTTTTATTAAATACAGCTATTACTCTCTTGCTTCCTGTTTGTAAGAAGAAATTACTAGAGAGCATTCAAACTTTGTAACAGTTAGGTATTCTGACAATATAAGTATTTCAAGCGATTAAACATCCTCTACAAGGGTATGAATAGTTTCATTTTCAGCTTAGATCCCCTTGTTAACACTTTCAATATCCACCTAAGACATGAGATGCAGATGGTCAGCACCTGCTTGTCATCGTATGGTCCTTCAGGCATTTAGTTCAGCTGTATGCAGTCCTAAGTGTGCTGTCACTGCTTAATAAACCCATCATAAATAATTATTGTAATTAATAATGAAGCTAATTCCTTGGGCTAGTCGTGCCTTCTTTGTCAGTTCTGCTGTGTGTGATAGTGCTAATCTTTTAGGCTAAGTAGCTATTAAATTCTTTGAGTTTTGTAAGTTTCCAGCAGCAGAAGGAATAAAATATAATTAGAAATTTGCCTCATATTTCTGTTTATCCTTGGAGAACAGGCATCAATTCTTGCTTGCCTGAACACATTAGGAATCAGGCAACAGGAGACTGCTCATAATCCCTAATCATAATTCCAAATTTTTCTACTCAGTATCTAGCCCTGAAACACTCTCCCAGAGCCATTCTACCATGATTCCTTTGCTATCCTCTGGGCTTTCCTGATGCCTTTGTGGTGGCATCTGACTCACAAATATTCACAAATATATCAGAACAACACTCAGTCTCCATATTTCCATTCAGACCCCAGGAAAAACTCTTACATGTGTCATTCCATGGATATTTTCTCCTGCAACACGTTTTAAAAAGATCCTTCCACTCTCTGCCCCTTTTTATTTGCTTGTCTCCCCTGCTTTAGCCCTCTCTACACTGCAGTTAGTTCCTCCTGAAGTATCAGAGCAAATGTTTGTGAGATCACAGTGTAATCTTGATCACTGATAATCTTTCTTTTTATTAAATAAATACTTGAATAAATTAAAAAGCACCACAAACGGATTTTTTCCTGGCTTTGCCTTAGCCCACAGCCTTGCAGCACAACTATTGGGATGGAAAAACATGAGTCAGAGCAGAAACAAACAGGAGCAAAGAGAAACAGGGATCCCTGTTGCAAAAACCAGCGATGACAAAACACCCACTCAACCCTCTGCTCAATGCTTATGTGTTGGTCTGGGACCAGTCTGATACTATTCCAAAGTAAAGAGGACTGTGACTGTTTCCTGATTTAAGCTGACTTGAAAGTAGCAATTACACCAACAGGTTCCATAAGGTTTGTGATGGCCAAAAGATCAAAGATGTTCTCTGGGAACCAGACAACCTCCAACATAACTGTAAATCAGTATCTCCCTACGTTGGGGTATGTTTCAGGTTTTGTTTTCACCTAAAAATAGCTGTTAGCTACCCTGTCTTTCCTCTTAGTTTCAATGGGCAATGTGAAAGTATGATGACAGGGGCTCAAGAAATTGAAGGAGACAATTGCCTGTGATGATTTGTTATGTATTTTGTTAATTTAAAAACTATTCTTTGCTGCCACACAGCCTTAGGGACATTTTGTTATTATCATTGTTGTCAGTTCTGAACACTAAAATTTACTGTATTTGATGTTAAAATCTCAACTCAAGGTTGTAATATCTATAAGGAAAATATTGCTATAAAGATTGAACTCTGAAGGGGCTGTTCACATCCATGAGCAGACAGTAGAATAAATACTGAAAATCTTATCTTTTTCTATTTTTCTGAGAAGCAGGAAACAATATGAAAAACATTTATATCTCTTTGACAGAAAATGCTTTTAACAATACATAATCATTATCAGTCAACACTCTGAGAGGCTGCTGTTGATAGTAGGTGTCTAGAAGATGCTTTTCATGGTGACCTTTAAATGCCACAGCCCTAAGTTATCATGCAGAAAGAATATTCCTTCATTTCAGTATCTACTAGGAAAAAATCAAATTGCAGTGTGTATGACAGTGGGACATACCTATACATTGGCTCATTCTGCAAAGTGAGGAATGAGGAGGATAACATTCTGAATTTTAAATCACTACCTTTGGGCATGGCATTTCCTACTGGAAACAACACTCGATTCATTATTCTTTAAATACTACGTCAATGATTTTTCTCTATCATCCATCTCATTTTTTTCTCACTAGTCCATCAGACATACTATACAAAAATATGTTCCCAAATGCAGTTCTGGATATTACTGCTTGTCTAATTGTCAGCAGCAGGATTTTGCTTGAATATTTGCTTCTTATCCAACCATGCAACTAACAGGATTTTTCAGAGTTAACTAAATAATATATTTTCTCAAATTTGGACCTGAAAAATTCTGACCTTGTGTCAGATTAATCAATAGAAGGAGCCAAGATGAAACTTTTTGTATGGGGAAGGTATCCAGGAATTGTCTTTTTAGATTTTTTTGTGTCTTCCTTCCTCTGAATTTTTTTCAAATGACTTGGCTAGTATTTCATCCTGACCAAAAGACACAACTGAAGGGATATGTGAGGTTAATAGTTCTCACTTCTGTTGAAAATATCCTGTATATATTGGCCAAATCTTGGGTGCAAACACTGATTTTTTGTTTTCATTCAAAGATTGGAATTTAGAAAGTATTTGCAGTGACTGATTAATTTTGAAATTAAGAGCAAATGTGAACATAGAGAAATACAATCTGCATATTTAGTCTTGCTAAAGTATTTGTATTAGTTAAAATATGGTATTTCAGCAGCAGAAATATTGCTTAGGAAGAAGATAATTGCTGTTATAAATCAAATTATCTTCAGAAGAAAACGACATATTCGCAAATGGATGAGTGTCCCCAAAATCCATCTGCTTACCAAAAAAAGAGAAAACCTCTATAATATTCTGTATTGCAGAATGTAGCACATGAGGAGTGGGGAAAAATAACTTTGTGAAAGTGTGTCGAACTGACACTATTGTATTATTTTTTAATTTTTTCTTTAGCATCTTTCTCTTAAATTTAACTTCCCTTTTATGCTCCTTTATATCTAGTAATCTCCAAGCTCTTTAAATCATTCATGAATGAAGCAGGCTGAAACAGGCCTCCCACCGATTTTATAAAGCAGGAACGTACAATTAGGCTAATTTACAGAAGAAAGCGCTGATCTACTGGAATTGTGAGAGAAAAATACCAAATCCCAAAGGACACCCAAACCAGAACTAGTTATAAAACCTAAATCTTTTAACAACAAAACTATTATTTTCCACCCAATCCACTTGTGCAATAGTTGTACAGGACTAGGTGCAGACATATAATAGCATCTACTTACAAAGGGAGCTGTGCTAAAGCACAAGTCAGTTAAGCACTCATCAAATTAACAGACTGATCAATTTATGCTTTCACCCTTTGTTGCAAGATCAGATCTGCAGGGTCCAAGCTTCTGGTCTGGATTCACAGAATCAGTAGAGGGAGATGCCCCAATACTTCTGCAAATCTAGGCCTCTATCCTAAGAGGACTGAAAAGCATCTGTTGCTGTAATATCTGCTGAGAGGCCAGCACTTCTAAAGAAGATTTTATTTGAGGGGCACTGAGGAAGTTGGAACAGACTAATTAAAGTACAACTTACATTTTCTTTTAGTCCTCTGTGAAACCAGTAATGAAGTGGTCTTTGTGACTCAGTAAAGGCCTCAGGTTGTTGTCAGTCATTTATTTAAAACTCTTCTGACCTAACCACATGAAGGAAAATAATCTTCAGCCTATTTTTGTGCTATGATTAAGCCTGCATGAGCATCGAAAGCAGCCACGACTGACAGTGGAGAAGAGGGTCTTGGGATATTTAGCTGTGATGCGCTGCTTCTATGAAGGTCATCACTTCTTTCATTCAGAGTGAGTGATTGACTCAACACGAAGTTCATATTGCACGGCATACTTTCAGAAATGATTCATGTTAATGGTGTATCCCAAGGGATTGATGTTGAACAGAAGCTACATCTCAAGCTTAAAAAATGATTTAGCAATATGAAAGCCCGCAGATTCAAGCTCATGTAGAGACATTTGATGGTAAACATCAGAGAATAAATACAACTAAAAGTCATAAAATTGGATAGACAATAAATCTGACAGTTTAAGACCTTTTGGGGCTCAAATCATAAACCCCAAAATTACTTACACAGCCATTCCTTGGTGCAGCCATGTATCTTTTTCTGAGATGCAAAGAGAAGACACTTTCCCACTTCTGACAAGCTGGAGCAGCTCGAGAAAGTAGCTGTGTCAACATAACCAACAAGTTACAACACTGAGGGCACACTGCTCCCCCCAGCACTGCTGTCTCTCCCCTCCTCAGCATTCATGGGACCTATGTTCAGCAAAGTGGTACTGGAAATAATGCAGGCTGGGGCTGGGAGAAGAGATAACACAGTGCTCCTATCCTTCCCAGGAGCCACCACTCTTTTGCTTCCCCCAGGGCCAACAACCCTCTGGTTTCACACATATAAAAGCATTTATTGATTAATGTTCAGCACCTTGAGACCCAGTTATAGGAGATGCCACATTATGACAGCTTCTCTGTCAGTGTTTCTCTTCTCTCCAGCTGTAAGTTTTGTGAGGAAACCTGTCAGCCTGGCCATTGGCCCCATAGCTCTGCACCCTCATGAGCCCCACCTAGTGTGTAGGGGTTCACCTGCCTGGCCAAAGCGCTGCTGTTCTGAGGAGAAGGCCATGGGTGGTATGGGCACATCAAGGAATGGCATTTGGGGGGTGTCCTCCTGACTGAGGTGGCTGGGAAGAAGTAATTTGAACATCTACTCAAATCAGAACAGGTTCATGTAGTCTTTTGTTCTATTCAAAAGCATTTTTTGAGGTGTTTTTTGTTGTTGGGTTTTTTTTTGCTGGGTTTTTTTTTTTTTTTTTGCTGGTTTTGGTTGTTGGTTGGTTTGGGGTTTTTATTATTCAAATATTGGCACTGATATGGGGAAACTGATCATCTTTGGCCAAAAAAAAAAGAAAAAAAGAGTAAATTTAGAAAATACAAAGTCAGAAAAGAAAACGTTAGATGGCTTGCCCCCTGACTGAACTTGGAGTTGAAGGAGATGTCTGCTGAGAAGAGGTGGTGTTCTGCTTGTGGTTATCTGTGTTCAGTTAGGAACAAGCACAGAAGTGGATTTGAAAGATTAGGTCAGTAACTTTAAAGATTAGCTCAATATATATACAAACAAGTCAAGCTGTAGGTTCCTGACTGCCTGATCTAGAATGTACATTATGGTATAGATTCTTATTTGTAAAGCAAGTGATTTCTATCATCTCCAGAGAAATTCTTTTCTTTCCTCTTTAGCACCTGTCTGGAGATGGGCTGATACATACCTCACCATGCTATGCCTCTGTTTCTGTGATGACATTACATTGGTCTCTGGATTCTTGATTGTGAGAACCCTTCACACAGTCCTGTAGCTGATTTGCTTTTTTGACTGCAGTTGGACATTGATCTGTGTACATTGATGTCCCAGGTCTGCTTTAAATGATATAACCAGCTTAGCACTTTCCAGGCTGAACAGATTATTTTTCTGTGTAGCCTGATTTTGAATCAAATTGTTATCACAATGACTTTCCAGATATTTTATTTAAGTTTCTTTAATGTTCTCTACAGTCATCTCAGGTCCTCGTACATGTACACAACTTAGTCTGCTCAACAAACTTTGTTGCCATGCTAACCTTTCACCTTTCCAAGTCATTAATGAACTCATTAAACATCATGGCACATCACAAGGAGCACCTGGGGCAGTTAATCTGCCACGATGATGGGATTTGGTCTTTAATCTTACTTGGTTTTCATTTCTAATCAGGTCTAGGCTTCAGCAATTTTAAAATCTTGTAGATAAAATGTTCAAACTGTGTCCTGACCTATCTGTACATTCCTTTCATATTTATAATTAATTCCTCAGGACTAAGGAATAATTGAAAGCAAAAATACAAAAATCTTTCTAAAATTCTAAAGCCCACTTAAAAAAACCAAACCAAACCAAAACCAAAACAACCCAAGCAAACAAACCTGAAAAGTACCAAGCCTCCGTGTCATTACTTAGTCAAGTCTTTTACACTGGTGTGATAGGAAATGTACAAAAGATACTTTCTGATGTCTTATGTGTCCTTGTCCAGCCACTGTTCTAATATCTGCAGATTTTTTAATCCCGTGGCATTTCATTTTTTCTGACTAACAATAGGGAATGCTTCAGACCTAGAGCAGAACACAAAGACATATAACATGAAAACACATAAATACTTCGTGAAGCAGAGACAGCAACTCAGAAATCCCTTATCTCAGGAGATCAATAGCACCTATATGTCTTGATAAATTTCTTGTTCCTCTGATCATTAATCATAATTCCTCAGTGATCTCTGCCCTGATGTTTATCTGTCATTTTCTAATGACTTTCTTCATGTGAATATGCCCAGTTCTATGAGGGCAATCTCATATTTCTAAAACTCTTATCTATAGTCAGACTGTCTTGTACTGCAATTTCTCATACACTAGTCCCATCTAATTTTTTTGTTGTACATTACAGGACATGAATGAAAGTGAAGGTTTTGCCCACTTTGTGAACAACAGCACATCTGATTTTTTAATTTTTTTTTTAAAAACAGAGATTGATACAAGTTTTTCAAATTTGGGCAGACAAAAGTCAAAACGACATTTCAGCATGGATGTATTATCTCACTATTCTCACAACATGGCAAGTGATCTTAATCATGCACTGGTAGAGTCCACAGTTTTGGGATATGAGTCAGGCAAAGAGTAAAGTCAGGACCTTGAATTTTAGGAAAGCATATTTTAGCTCTTCAAGGTGCTAGTCATTAGGATCCCCTGGGAAACAGTGAAATAGTGGAGCAGATTATCCAGCAAGGTGGTAGATGCCCACCCCTGGAAACATTCAAGGTCAGGTTGAATGGGGCTCTGAGAGACCTGGTGTAGTTGAAGATG
>JBCJKH010021467.1:6361-19221 GCA_039877255.1 Loriculus beryllinus | reverse complement strand
TCAAGGCCAGGTTGGACAGAGCCTTGGGTGACATGGTTTAGTGTGAGGTGTCCCTGCCCATGGCAGGGTGGTTGGAACTTGATGATCTTAAGGTCCTTTCCAATCCTAACTATTCTATGATTCTATGATTCTCCTTTATTTGATTTATCTAATTCATTCTTTATTTAGTTATTTGACTTTAAGTTGCACTTATATATGGCAGAATGGTATGAAGCTCAGTTAAAGTGTTTGACTTGCCCTTCTTTTTATTTTTCCTGAGGGATTATAAGGATGTCACCACCGTGCAGTTTCTGACATGATCAGTCTTCCCCAGAGCTGCAATGAAGAACAGACTGAGTCACGCCTGAGAGTGCTACCCACTGAAATTTTCCAGCAGGCTGGGCCCCCAGGCCTTGTGATGCTAAAGAGCAGCCTGTTGTGTGCTAATTTTCCAAGTAGCTGTTGTGGAGTCAGGCATAGCCCACCTATGCCATAAAGCACAATGGTTAAACCTTGCTCAGAATGGGAAGCTCAGCTTGGAGCTGGTGTTTGTCATTAACCTGCAATTTGTTTGCAGTGGGTGAGGATTCTGTTCATCACAATTAACCGTGCATTTGCCTGTTGCCTCAAACATCTTTTGGAAGAATTAGACAAAAAGACAAATGTTACAGCTGGGAAAAGAGAAGGTTTTGGAAGATCCAAAAGCCCCATACAGAGTCTCTGGAAGAGACAAGACTGTCCCTGGTGACTGGAAAAAGGGAAATATTGCACACATTATTAAAAAGGATAGAAAGGAGAGCCCTTGGAACTACTGACCTGTCAGCCCCACCTCTCTGCCTGGGAAGATCATGAAACAGGTTCTCCTAGAAGCCATGCTAAAGCATATTGAGGACAGGGAGGTTATTCAAGACATGGCTTCAGCAAGAGCAAGTCTTGCCCGACCAACCGAGTGGTCTTCTATGATAGAGTAACTACATTAGTGGACAAAAGCTACAGATGTAATCTATCTGGACTTCTGTAAGGCCTTTGACATGGTCCCCCACGACATCCTTCTCTCTAAATTAGAGAGGTGGAACTAATGAATAGACTGTTTCGTGGATGAGGAATTTGTTGGCTGGTCACATCCAGAGAGTAGTGGTCAACAGCTCAGTGTCCAGACGGAGATCATGACGAGTGAAGTCCCTGAGGGGTCTGTACTGGGATCAATACTGCTAATATCTTCACCAGTGACTTACATAATGGGATCAAGTGCACTCTCAGCAAATCTGCAGATGACACCAAGCTGTGTGGTACAGTTGACATGTCCGAAGGACAGGGTGCCATCCAGTGGGAGCTGGACAAGCTCAAGAATTGGGCCCATGTGAACTCCACAAACCCCATGTGAACTTTTGATGTGCCTGCACAGCTGGCCCAAACAGTCTCGCCCAGTACTTAACACCTTTACATCAGGAAGTTTTTCCTAACACCCTAATGAGATTTCCCTTTCTATATTTCAAGCCCGTTACTTCTTTTTCTGTCCATTACAGAGTCAGAATGCCTGTCCTGCTCTGCAGCAGCTTCTTACATATCTTAAGATCACTAAATCAAGTACCAGTCTGTTCTCTGCACTAAACATCCCCCTAAACATTTTTCAGATCTATGTCTCCAGTTTTCTGAACTACCTTCAGTCTGTTGACCCACAGTTTTCACAAAGTGCAGTGTCCAAAAGCAGACACAATATCCCTGGTGAGGTTTAAGCAGGGCTACGTAATGCAGATGGATGTCTTCATGTCTCACCTCTGTTAGTTTTCAAGTAAATTCCATTTCAGTCCCTACCATTAGCCAAGATTATGATATTGTCATTAATTTTTCATCTTCATAAGATATATCACACAGAAATTCCATGATTTCAGGTAGTGTGACCCTAATCAATGAAATTGCACCTTCTCTTTTTAGCAGAATAGCACAAGATGGTTGAAACCTCTTAATATTCAAGACTTGACAGTCTATTTATGTTCTACAATTGCAATACTTTCCTTTGACAATAAGAAGAGCAAATTTGCATCCCATGATACTGTGAGGAGACCGGAAACCCTTCAACACTTTCAAACGTCAAAATTTACTCTTAGAAGTACAGTGGGTATTTTAAATCATCTAAATATATCCTCTTAATTATTAGTTTAACGGTTACATGCCTCAGAATGTGAAGGCTTATATCCTCGTGTCTAATTAAAGCCACATATGGAGAGAAAGCCAGCAGATTAGGAGGGAGCAGTCTATCTTTGCAACAACTAGCAGGTTGCCGTTTTATCTATTTTGAAGCAAATGAAGTAGCCTTTTAAAGATGAAGTAGAGGACAACAAGCACAATATGTTCCAGTCCTACTACTCAGTTGTGAAACTAATTACACAAGAAAGCAAAACCAGACAAGTAACACAGCACTACATTTGCAACCAAGAGAAATTAGTGACAAACATTTACTGTGATCAAACCAATAACTTAAAGTGCACATTACAAATATTTCTTATTCATCTCTAATTCTAGAAGCCCTTCTTTCATCCTGTTGTGCTAATTGTCTTATATCCCAGGCCTCTGGCCTCCTGCTAGATATTTGCTGTTCTCTGAAAGGCTTCTCTATGCTAGAAGACAAATGCCAGCCCAGCATGAAAATCATTTAGCAGCCAAAGAACTGATGAGTCCAGTTTTGATTCACTCTACTTGAGGACCATTGTAGCTCTAAATACTGTCTGCCATTTTAGTAATAAGTGTTGGCTTTTTTTAACCCCACTGATGTTTGGTGACAGTTGCAATGGAAAAAACCATCGAAAGAATTTTAAGTAGAATATTCAGACATGAAAAGTTGGGGCGTTTTGGTACTTCTAAAATAACCACCATTTTCTGATCAAAGTTTCCAAACCAGGGCTTGGTTGAAAGATTAAAACAAATGAACCCTGACTGAATAAATTAGCTATTGGGATTTTTAGAATGTCATCATCAAAACTCAGTACAGCACAGTGCTGACTGCAAACCTTGGGACTTCAAGCATGTTATATATCCAATATTTACCTGAAGTAATTCAGAAAGCAACATGTTCCTGCCCCTTTTCCCTGGCCCTATGGATGGAAATTATCTTTCTGGATTTTTGCCTAGTCGAGGACAACAGCACAATCAGAATCTGAAACTGTTCTTCAAAAAGTGGTATAGGAAGAACCAAGATGGATACCTTGCTTACCTTCTCTCTTGAGCTCTGAGTCACAAGCTGGTTTCATTTCAGGATCTTTCTCAAAGTTCATCTCCCGCCTTGATTCAACCCCTTCTCTCAAGGGAAGATGCACAAGGCATCTGGGACACATCAAGTCACCCAGAGAAGGCATCCTTTCCAACAAAGTACCAGCGGATTCCATGGATGCTGCAAGCTTCCATCTCAATACTGACTGACACAAGGAACTTTGGAACAAAACTTTTTCAGGGGAATTTGAAGCTTTGGGGAATGAAACTTCCTTTCTTCAGTGCAGCATAAACTGGACTTCATACTGATAGAGGTATTCAAGAAAAAAAATAATAATGATGATGAATGTTCTTTTCCTCACTGGTCTCTGCCATAGTTTACACACACACACATCTCCAACTCAGGGAATGAGCTGAGCTCGAGCCTTAAACATCTGCCCATGTATGTATTTCTGATCTTCTTTTTCTTATTATATGAGTGTCTATCCTCTACCGAGTGATAATGAACTCCCACTCATTGACTGTATGCCAATGAAGACATCTTCACATCTCCCAGCAAACAGGCAATTGTGCAGCATCAGCATTACAACTCATTCTGATGCAGCTACAGTACTTCAGCCCTTTCCTGTACTTTGATCAGCAAAGATTAATTACCCTCAACTGAATTATTAGCAGTGATTAAACCTAACAGAAAATAAATGGGACCACAATTTTACTGGGTTATAATTTTACCGATGTGGTCATTTGTAAGCAATTTCCTTATGCACAGATTTTTCTTAATCATTATTCTCTGAGAGTTTTTTAATCATGTATTAATTAGGGAGACAGCTAGTACACAATGCTGTATTGTACATTACATGACATATGCTAATCATGTGCAAAGCCCACACAGAGCTTAATGTATGAAGCTCAAACTGACTTGGGAAAAACTTTAATTGAAGTCAGGGGAGGTTTGCTTGTGGTGGAGTGTGATCTTTGCACATGCAGCTGTACATGACTTTTGGATATGATTTGCATATGTCATGTCATCTTGACCCAAGATTTGATCAATTGGTTTACAGGGTCAATTTCCATTAAAACTACAACTTAGAGTGATTTCCTGTGAAATCTGAATGTAATAAATATTAAATGAGGAACTTACTGCAATCACATTACAGCTAGGCAGGAACATTAGATACTTCTTCCTTGAAGAGTTCATATGTCCTATACTCACAACTTTCTCCCACGTTATTCTATTCACATATTGCATGGGCAGAGGTTGCAGAGGCAGATTGATGAATCTAATCAGGGATATGTGCACCCTGGGCTGTCCTTTGAGAGTGCTGACAGAGCTGCCAACCTTACTTCCCTCTGAAAGTAGCTCAGCTCTCAGAGCATCATGAAATACAAGCCCCTACCTTTCTCTTTTGCTCTTCTGTAGAACCAGGTATCCTCAGAGGTTTTGTTGCCATATCATCTCCATACTTCCTATTTCTATAAGGCATCTAGGACTTACCCACCATTGTAAGGGACAGCACTTTATCATTCATTATATTCCTTTTTTTTTTTTTGCCTCCAGCATATCAATTATCCAGCAGAAAAACAAATTAAAACAAAATTCACAACTTTTTTGCAACACCTTCTTTCACCACCCATATCAGTCCAAGAAGGAAATAAAATTTTCACCTCAGGCTTTTCATTCCCCAGCCAGTAGTTCCTGGAAAGAGAAGGAATTGCTGGAACAAGTACTCTTTCATATAATGACAGTCCACAATCTTTTAGTCTGTGCAAGTCTTGGTCTTGGCTTGAGCCATAAGGTCACACATTAATTAGTCCAATCCCCCCTCTTCAGTCAGAGTTTGTCTTGTTCACAACAACTGGTTGTTCAAATGCTTTTGCTGCCTTATTCTCCAGCAGTTCTTACGGCAGGCTGTAAATACAGTGGTGAGCACCATGGTTTTAAACTACTCTAACATAACTCAAGCCTGGAAGTGCATGCTTCATCTCTCAAAATACCACTTAACGGTCTCCCGCAGGCCATACCATTACCCGAGAGGCCTCTGAGCTCCTGCAGTGGGGTTGGCTCCAGAGGCAGAAATAGCCAGCAAAGATTTTTTTTCTCTGATCAGAAAATCTCTGCTCTAAACCAGAAAACAACTTTCTAAGAGTGTAATAAGGTCAATAAGAGGCCTTCCAAGCCAATATTCTTGTCTCCCACAGTGACCAGTAGCAAACATGCAGAGAAGAGAGGGGCTTGGGGTTTTTGATTTTAAATGCTTCACTGGCAGGAAAGGTAATTCCCCTCAGTACCTGAACTGACACAAACTTTTTCTTCACGTGTCTGGATCTGGATGTGTAACATGCAGTCAGTAGGAATTACTTGATTTGTTTGACTTCCAGAGCTGCAGAAAGACCTCTGTCTCTATGACTTCATGAAGTCTTTTGCTTTTCCATCATTGAGTTCCTTCATCTCCTGAACCAACTCTTGTTTCTGGATAGGCATCATGTAAAAAATCCATCCAGTCACCCCAGAGCTTGGTGTGAGCTGCTAAACACTACAGTCCAGATGAAAATTTTTGCCATATAACTTCAATATTTGAGAAACCAGCCCCAGGACTGGCTTTTCTGGCAGTAAAATCTGCACAACAACCTTATAATTTCACAGTACCACAAGAAAGAACATGTCCTGTGAAACTACATGGGACCACAGGTGCCAAAAAGGAACCCCTCCATTTGATGCTATAGTGTGTAAATCATCCCTGTATTTATTTAAATGCTCAAATAAGCCATTTGTGACTCTGCCAGAGTGATAGATCTGAGATTATACATACGCATATGCCCAGACGCGCACACAGACAAGTGC
Source organism: Loriculus beryllinus (assembly GCA_039877255.1). Lineage (NCBI taxonomy): Eukaryota > Metazoa > Chordata > Aves > Psittaciformes > Psittacidae > Loriculus > Loriculus beryllinus. Next base: position 13,193 of record JBCJKH010021467.1, on the reverse strand, counting down.
ACACTGCAGATCAAAAAGGCATCTGGCTGTCAAGCATGAAAAAGAAAACAAAAGGTGCAATTGTCAGCTGTATCCCTTGGACACCTGGAGCCACGGCTGATGTGATCATCTGAAAGCCACCTCCTGGCGTCTGCCGTGGCTGTGGCTTTATATCAGGCAGAAACTTCTTCCAAAAGCAGCTAAATGCCCACCAATTTTCACTTGATTTCTTCCCCTCTCCTGAGCCTCTTGGCAAAAAGATCTGGGCAGTGCAGGTTGGTTTTCCCACTTCTGGAGTCGTTTCTTTTTCTGCAGCTGAGATGATTTTCAAATTGGTTTGGCCACTGTTCCCCATTTGTTTTATGCATTAGGTGTGCACATCTGTGATTGACAGAGATATGATTCTGTGCAAGAGCCTCTTTTTTCTTTAGCAATCCTGCTGAAATAAGAAAAACAAATACGTACTTGTCTTTCTGCATCCCTTGCTCTGAGAATCAATCCTTGTCCTTGCTTCCTCCACTGCATCAGTCCCCTCAGCAGATGGTGCTTTGCCTGTGCGGACTGGCATGTGCACAGCCCAAGGCCTGCCCTTCCTAGACCATGTCCCTCTGGATCCCTCTGCCTTTCCTCAGCAGCTCTCCATGTGGAACAGCTGCCACCACTGCACCTTGCTGGGTGTCAGAGAAGGAAGATAAGCAGCTGTTTCAGAGGCACTGCTGGCGCCGATGGAGGAAGATGCCAGCAGGCAGCAAGGAAGCTACAATGCACACTGTATACTGCTGCTGAGAGCTCAGACGTGCCTCTGCTAGTCTGTTGTGCTCTTCCCTTGAACTAGTCCTAAACTCAGGAGCTCTCTGAGCCCACTAATCCTTCTAGATTATGCAGCAAATCCCCCTGCTCTTCTGCAGGGCCAGCCAAGAAAGAGCTGTATTATGCTTCGCCTAGTTTTCCTCCCTCTTAAATGGGTGGCATCTCCCTGTCTGCAGCTGGCAGGAAGAGTGAACAGCCTGTGAACGTGCAGCAGATCAGTAACAGCATGCAATGGCAGCCACACCGTCCCAATGCTCACCCCTCCCAGGGGATGCAGCTCCTTGGCCCCACAGTGCACATTCAATTGCTATTCTCATACTGCTGGAGGGCTGGCAAACTGGTCATCTCTCCCAACCAAGGAGGGCTCACCAGCCAGAACTCAGTGTTGAAACACACTCATACTTCTCCCTGTAAGAGTAGTGTTTTTACAAAGGGGACATTCCTCATCTTGTGAGAAAGCCTTAGAAACCAGCATCGTCCAGACATGCTGCTGCAATGTCCTTTCACTGTTAAAATGAACTTTTCTCCTCTAGCTTCAGTTATTAAATCAGGTGCTAGTAAAGAGGTTTTGTGGAGACAATGTAAATTGGTTACATCAGAAATGGTCTATATTGTAGCAAGAAAAAACAAATCAGGTTATTTATTTTCAGCATCATTACCCTGAATTCAGAGTTCTGTATCCAAAACTATCTTTTTGTGTCTTGCATGCTCAGCTTGATTATGCTGGCATAGCTCCTTTGAACTGATGGAGCTATGCACAAGCACAGAATATAGGAGCCTGGGTCTGAAAGAGAATATAATAGAGCAAAACCCTTCTTGGCCCTTAAGTGACTGGAAGGAGAAAGCAAGAACAGGTGCCAGGGGAAATCTCTGAGTGCTATTGCCTCCCAGACAGAGGGAGCAGAGTGCTTTCAAACAGATCTGGAAGCTCCAGTTGGTTTATTTTGCAGGGAGATCCCCATCCCATCTGCAGTGCCAGAGCACATACTGGGAACATTTTAACTTGAACTGGCGCATAGGCCTTGAAGAAGGTGTTAATTCCCACCAGATATAAGAAGCTACAGCCTCTCTATGCAAGGGTGATAAGGAAGAAAAGACAACCTCATTCCCTAGAGAGTGTTATTATCCCCAATATTATTATTCCTCAAATTCCATAATATTCAAGATATTATTATTCCTCCAAAGACTTGTCAGCATGAAGCTACTTGTAATCCAATCCCAGCAGCCAAAGACAGAGCCACTCTGTGAGGTATTTGGCTCATCTCTAAAGAGCAGAGGCCCCAGCAGCTGCAGGCTTCATCACATCAAACTGCTTCTCACCCATGGACCAGCACTGGGATACGGCATAGACACACAGCGTTCTGGACCAGCTCAAGCCTTAATGTGTCCAAAACATCCAAGTTTTTAAACCCCCTCTGCTTCCCCGCCAGCACCACCCCAAAGGCACACCATTACCTGGAACAAAGAGTAAGAGCAGTGGAGATGCAAGTGACTCCTTGCATGAAAGCCCTGAGTCTTGGTGTCAAGCAGTCAGGGTTAAGCCCGCCTGTGCTATGTGTATGGGAAAACCCAGGACTTTGCCTATTCTGGTCACTTTTAGACTTTGATCATGAAGCTGATGAAGATTGTATAGAAAGGCAGCAGTCCTTGCAGGCACTATTCCCCCCGCCTTGACTCCTGAGCCAGGCTACCCTCCCCAGGGAAAGAAGATTCAGGACTTGAGGGCAGATTTGCCTCTCTTAACACATCCAGAGTGATTGCACTGACGTCTGTGGAGTTATTTCAGGTTTGGACTTGTGTAAAAAAGATCAGCTTCTCATTGGAAGATTCTTGCTTCGGGCAACAATTAGTTTTGCTTCTCCCAGTGCTTGCATCAGGAACCCCAGATCATTCGCACCATTCTTAGCAAGCTTGAGCCAGGATGACACTGTTTGTATATCTGAGGCAGCTATTCAGCAGCAGAAAAGTGCGACTAGGATGTGATGGGGAAAGTCAAGACTATTTCTGAATCTGCTCCTAGCAAAGGAGAAAAAAACCCAAGCCCACAACCAAGAGCAGAGAGGCAAGGAAAGATTTTGTTGTTCACACCCCAAATAAACAGCGTCTGTCCTTCAGTGATTCATGACAAGAAAAGAAATTACTTCAAAGCCAAAGCTAAAAATCCTCATATTTTAAAAAAGCACCCTTTCTTAGAAATATTGGCTCTTGCTTATTCAAACTCAACCTATATTCATTCCCTAGTATCCTACTAGGAAAGAAGAAAACCAATATTTTTCTTCCACTTCATTTTCTTCAGATTCAGTCCAGTGGAAATTTAGCAGCCCAGATTTACTCAGGCGTTTTGAAGTCAGGCTGTGGTTCCTGCTACCTGATCCCACTCATCTGGCATCTGGCACAGTCCTGCTTTTGTTTTCTACGACTTAAACATCAGGCTTTACTGATGTGTGGCCATATTTTGCTCAGCCCTGTGGGTCAAGTGAATTCCATGTCTGTATTGGTTCCCAAGGGGCCAAGAAGGCGGTTGGGTATAAGCTCTCACATAACCTCTTCTTCTCCAGCCAACTTTCCAAACAGCTCTTATTGCTCTTCATGTTCACTGAGGGGCTTTTATTTAATTTGGCAACTGCTGTCACTTTTCATGTCCATTTCCGCTCTCTCCTTTTGATGTGTAAATTATCCCTGGATATTGGCAAACAGGACAATTTGGGTATTGCTGAGGGCCCCTAGCCTGACTTCCCCCACCTCCTACAATCATACAGGCTTCATTGACTACCGTTCCTCCACCCCCCACTTTTAATTTGTTCAAGTAGCCTGAACATTCACAGTCAGTAATTTGACCACGTATAATCAGACACTGCAGCTTTCTGTATCCTGAGTCCCTACCCTGGCTCCTTTCTGATTTAATGTACGTACAAATCGGTCATGGTGCCTGAGAGGTCCTGATTCAGTGAAGTGTTTCAGCACAAGCCTGTAAGGAAGAAGCAGAGCTCTGTGCTGAGGAAGGACCAGGCTCCCCAACCCACACTGTGGAGCTAGGAGAAAGCTTAGGCACAGCACTCTTCACGGTCCATGGGCTTTGCAGCAGCAGCACTCCAGGTTCAGTCCATCCAGTGCTTAGAAAAAGCCAAATTTAAGACGTGGATGAATCCACACCCCACTCATATGCACAGTACCTAATTTGGCCAAACTACATGGGCAGGAGTTGGGCCCTCTCTGAGATACCAATCCCACAGCTTCCTCCACACATAAAGATGTGTTTGCAAGCAAAACAATGGGCAAGTCTGGTCCTGAAGCAGCCTCTGACCTATGCTTGCCTGACAGAATGCAGCTGAGCTGCTGCTGCCTTTGCTTCAGGGTGTTTCCCACTTCAAGTGCCATGATGCTGTAATCTTGGAACTGACACATTGTATGTTAGAACACCTGAGCAAGAATATCCCGTGACATGAGATCTCAACTGTAAGTCTTGACAGCACGGGTCCTGCCAGCGCTGCCATACCCAGCTCTTCATCCCATATACACAGTACAGCTACAAAAGCTGGATCTCTGTGATAATGTAGCACAGTGCCACATGGTATATCCCCTTTCTATTCACTGCCTCTCCACTGCTCTACTGGAAACTTTAGGAAGAAACCACACAAAACTGCACCTGAACCACCTTGTACCCTGTAAAATAGACAAGGTGGAGCCCAGTCCTTACTTGCATCTCCAAACACACTGAGATAAAGTGCAAAGAAACTGGTCAAGGCACCAGTTACAGTAAACTGATGGGATTATGTTTTGCTTGGGCTGTTTTATACCATACATAGGCAGAGGAGCTCAGAACTCCACACCGAGGTTTTCCCAGACAGAAAACTGTTTAGTTTGCCCTGGCACAGAGTGATTGTACACAGTTTGAAAAATAGGAGTAGCAGGACTTGGGTGTGAAATGAGGCATATGCAGATATGACTGTATGAATTCAGTGCCCTAACATGTCACCAATGTCCTTATGAACCTTTGTCAAAGTAACCTCTGTACTCTACACTCCAGTTCATTACCTTTGAGTTAGGGATAGCACAGAAGTGGCGTAAGAAGAACAGTAACTGTGAGCCGGGGCCTGGATGTATGTAAGTACTAGGCTTGTTCAATAAATGGCTACCAGATGAAAGCTTGAACCAGGGACTTTTGAAGGGTTTCTCACAGAAAACAAAGTTACCCTGGTCAGGGTACTTAGTCAGCAGCTAGAAGCAAGAAAAGGATGCTAAGGGTGGTTAGGCATGAGAGAGAGGGTCTTATTTCCTCTTCGCTGTGCTTGACTGGTTTTCAGGGAAGGGGCACGGCTGTCAGCTGGTTATAGTGGCACATGTTTCTTCTATATTTGCATTTCAACTCAAGGGCATTGAGAGCAGCTGGAAAGCAGATATTTTGTCCTGTTTAAATAAATAATGTGTGTGTGGCAGGTTGTCTTTCTCACTATATCCAGCCATTGCTGTAATATCGGCTGTGGGAGATGCTTATGGCTTCAGACTTGCAAAAATCAAGAGTTCAGACTGATTCTCTGAAGGTTGACAAACAGGTCCAAAGAAACCTCTTTATGCACAGGCTGGTGTGGTTAGAAGCTTTTCAAACCAAGGGTAAGATCAGCTACAGGGATAAGCTCAACCCTCAGGAACAGAGCTGTTCCTGTTGTCAGGAGATGACCCTCATTTGCTATAACCCAGAGAAATGAGCCTCACTAAAAATTGTCTCAGGGACTGCAGTGTGCCATCCATCCCACCAAAATACCTGTGGGTATAGGAGATGATAAGACAGTTCCTTTAAATACAACACCGCAGAAAAGTGAGGGAAAAAAGTGAATGTAAGGGACCATAATTTTAATAGATTCTCACAAAACACACAAACTCAAGCCCTTTAATTTTTCTAGGCTAAAGCAAGGGCATTGATTTTGTTTTCCTGGGACTGTTAACTCCTGAAAAACTAGAAGTTCATCTCAATGACTTTGAAGCAGTAAAACCTTGAAGATATAATGTGGCTTAAATACATGGAAATTCCTTCAGGCCTTAATTAATTTAGTATTCTTCCACAGAAAGGCTGTTGGCATTGTAAATTATTCATAAGATATTATAGACTCACTGATCTCAAATTTCATACAAAATTACAGCAAAGCTTTCAAAATGTGAAGAAAAAAACCCAGTTCTCAAATTAACCCTTTGCATAATGTGTTTCTAAGATTACGTATATTACATCCACAGAGAGTCTTTATTTTATGATTCTATCATTACTGCTAATATACAAAATTACCTTTTGTTTAACGAGATACTCAACCAATTCTGTATAAAAAACAACGGCCGCTACCAGCAAACCCCAGGAGCTCATTTTATGGAAAGCAGACATATTCATCACTAGTGCAATAGTTGCTTCACTCCAGGTTTAAACAAACTACACGGACAGAGCATGTCAAATAGCATCGTTGGTCAATCTGTCTCATACTCTCCATTTCATTCTGCCTACAGATGCCTTTTGATCAACACACATCATGCCATAAAGCAGATAAACAAACAGAGCATAATGGTAGCATTTTCCAAACCAAAATGATGCCCAGAGTGGTTCTCACTTTCAGTAAATCCTGACAAACATTCTTTTCCTGAAGCACTAAGAACATCAGCAAAACATCAAATCAGTTATCTGAATTGTTGCAAAGGGCTTGAAAACCTGGCAAGTTCATTCCATAACACAATATGAAATATTTACTGCAGAACTTGCTGAAATGTAGAAATTTTCTCAGGTAGAGGAGTCTGCTGGGTAATGGGAGTTTCTAAGAAGAGTTTTCTCACAAACAGAATAAACCTGTTTTTCTGAAAAGAATGGTTCATATGCACGCAGTGACAGTAAGGAAAGTTTGAAGTCTTATTAACGCAGCTAAACAAATCACTTGTTAAATATGCTCTGTGAATTTGTTTAGCTAATAAGATACACACTTGTGCAGAAGATGACACGCTTGTGAGGTGGGCTGATGCCAACCTCATGAAGTTTAACCATGCCAAGTGCAAGGTCCTACACCTGGGT
>JBCJKH010021461.1:6537-24879 GCA_039877255.1 Loriculus beryllinus | reverse complement strand
TGACATGGTTTAGTGTGAGGTGTCCCTGCTTATGGCAGGGGGGCTGGAACTAGATGATCTTAAGGTCCTTTCCAACCATAACTATTCTATGAGTCTATGAAATACTAGTACAACCTACTGCAAAGAAAATGATAGATGTTGTCCTGATTCAGAACTACTATACAAACGTGTACAACAGTACCAGAGGAAATCCTATATTTGGAACTAAGAACTAATTTAGTTCAGAATTGTATGCATGTTAGTGAGATCCATTGAATTCAGGACCTGACATCTCTAACATCTTCCATAAAGAGAAAAGGAAAAGCCTGAGCAACTATCATCCTTCTTCTCCCACTTCCTCCCAGTCTCAAAGTTCAAGGCAGTGTTTGAGTTGCTGTTTCTAACTGGACTTATGCCCACAGACATCTCTGCCAATGCACAGCACTAATTTAGACATAACCCATTAAACAGTAACCAGCAAAGGGTAAAGTAAGTGCACATAGTGGTGAAAATGCCTAGCAAAATTTCTTCAAGTGTAGAACTCTAGACCAGCATTTCTAACATTTCCTAAAGGTGAAGCTTGTATCACTGTATGTGTAGAATCTCAGAATCATAGAATGGTTTGGGTTGGAAGGGACCTTAAAGACCATCTAGTTCCAATGTCTTCCACTAGACCAGGTTGCTATCGAACCTGGCATTGAACACTGCTAGGGATGAGGCAGCAGCAGCTTCTCCAGGCAACCTGTGCTTGGGCCTCACTGCCCTCATAGTAAAGAATTAATTCCTAACACCTAACCTAAATCTTCCCTTTTCCTGTTTAAAGCCATCATCCCCTGTCCTATCACTCCATGACTTTGTAAAACACCCTCCCCAGCTTTCATGTCATACCTTTAGACACTGAAAGCTATCTAATGTCTTCTTGGAGCTTTCTCTTCTCCAGGCTGAACAAGCCCAGCTCTCCCAGCCTGTCTCCATAGCAAATATGCTCCAGCCCTCCGAGCACCTTCGTAACCTCTGGACTTGCTCCAACAGCTCCATGTCCTTCTTATGTTGGAGGAATACTTACGCTGTAGTTTGAAAATTGCTAAATCTGGACTAAAAAAAGCAGACTGCCTAGTGCATAAACAGCAAGCTCAGCGTTCCCAAAAAATATGGCTCACATGCATACATTGACCAGGCAACAAACTATTCTCAGAACACAGGGCAGGAAGAAGCTATAGAGTATGTGTTATACCTGTACAAGGAGCCTTGATACAAAATCAATTCTACCATGCTTTTGCTACACTGAAATGTGTCAATGAGTAATAAATACTTTCTGATGCTTGCATGTAAATGCTGCCACACACCAGACTAATTTCTGTTCATTTATGTTTTGAAAACAGAAAAAAAAAGTTAGCGGAAGAGCTGGCTAAAACAATAAAAAAAGTTGCTAGGAAACACTTCCACCTGCTTAGTGGCAAGTTGCAAGTGTTTGAGTCTGACATCTACTCTATATCTGCAAAATAGTAATTTGGAGCTGAGAATTTTCAATGTATTCAGTGGTCTTTGATCAATTTTCTACCGTGAATTCATCCAGTCACTTTTTCATGTTCTAAAGAACAAAATATTAATGTTAAGCCTTTGTATTTGCAAAACAGGCACAAAATTATTATTAATTTGTTTCTGTAGTATTTTCAGACCTCTGGCTAGTAAATTCCACCTAACATCTTTCACTTTTGTAGATGTACATCTTCCCGCACCTTGGATTCCTCCTAAGGGCTGTTCTCCAAAACAGAGATTAATTCCATGGTTATATACAAGTCATTTTTGTAGAATATCTCAAAACTCTGGACAAAAATGATCAAAGAAGTTTTCCTAGTTAAATAGCAGGAGGTAACTGAATCTTTTCTCATTTACTCTTTTATAGCTATATGAAAACATTTATGATTCCCTTTAAGACCTTATAATTATGGCTATATTTCTTTAGGGAACCTATCTTTGACAAAATACATATAACAAACCAGTAGAGCTGAATATCAGATATCTCATTCTGTTGCAGTTCCAATCCCTTTTAATCAGCAAATATTTATCCTTATTTACACTTATCCTGGTTTTAGCTGAGATAGAGTTTATTTTCTTCCTCGTAGCTGGTGCACTGCTGTGTTTTTTGCTTTAGTCTGAGAATAATGCTGACAACACACCAATGCTTTAGTTGTTGTTAAATAGTGTTTACCCCGGTCATGGCCTTCTCAGTCTTTCATTCTCTGGCCAGGAGGAAGCAGAGACAGTACACCTGATCCAAACTAGCCAAATTGGTATTCCATACTACAGCATGTTGTGCCCAGTATGTGACTCTAGTGGGAGTCACTCAGAAAGGACCAGTCACTGTTCAGGTTGGGCTGGGAATCAGTCAAAGGGTGGTGAGCTGTTGTATTGTGCATCACTGCTTGGCTTGGTTTTGGTTTTGTTTGTTTTTTTTTCCTTTCCCCCTTTTAGCTTTATGTCTCTGTCCTTGTTGTTTCCTCTAATAATATTATATTGTACTTTATTATAGTTATTAAACTGTTTTTATCTCAACCCGCAGGTTTTACATTCTTTTCATTCTCCTCTCCATCCCGTCTGTGGAGGGAGAAGTGGGGGGTTGAGTGTGCAGCTGCGTGGTACTTGCCAGCTGGGTTTAAACCATGACAATGTTTTCATTCAGACGGTATCAACATATTTACAGAAGCTGCACCTTGTAATATTCTCCCTTTCTTGTCCCAGACTTTCTGGCTCTTTCAAAAATAGAATGCATTACAGAACTAACGTGTTACCTGAGCATTCCTGGGATTCTTATTTGAGGTTTCTGATATTCCTGGGATTCTTATTTGAGGTTTCTGATATACCTGGGTTACCTTTTTCATGGATAAACCAGCTGTCTTTGCAGCTTGTCCCAGTAAATGCAGAAATCATGCAAACACAAAATCTATGTAAACACTTTTCTCTATTGCAAAGCTCTGTTTGTCTTTCACACATTTTTAAATAAAGAACTTATTTCTTAGTAAATGTTTACAACTGTAAATAGCATTTTCATATGGAAAGCCTTAAGTTTGCATCCTTTTATCTCAAACAGTTCTTTCAGGAGAAGTCTACTACCAATAGGTATTTCCATAATGGCAATTTGTTAAGTTTGGTGAGCAATTTACTGCTGGTGTTGTGACAATTTCCACCACACTAAAATGAAGCTTTCTGCTGATGCTAAAGTACCCTGAAATTCAGAGTAGGTGTTTTTATAACAGATGCTGTTACACTCTGTATATATGGAACTGAACAGAAAGCTTAAGAATCAACATATCTCATAATACACTAAGTTACAAAAGGCCAAGATTTCCAGCTAATTATTGTCTAGGTATTGCTAGATACCTCTTGGTCAGAGCAAGAGATATCTAGCAAAATTTGCCTCCTTTTGTAGGCAAAGATGGACAGAAAAATACAACTATAAAGGTTTCTTACTAGTAAAGAAATAACCAAACACTAATTCTGTCAATCTTCCATTATTTCTGAAAGGAAAAAAAGATTTGGGGAGAATTTATGGTTTTCACTCAAGGTCTCTTATACAGTACATCAATATGGCACAGTGTATCTCAGGGATGAATGAGTCCTTGCATCTTTCTTACAGTTGATTCTTTGCTCAAGAAAGGTCCAAGAAGAGATGGAGGAAGTAATAGGATCAAACCCACCATAGATCGAGCATAGAACGCAGATGCCTTATACAGATGCCGTCATCCATGAAATTCAGATGTTCACTAATATCCTGGCATAGGATTCACCTCATAAGACTGTTGCAGATGTCACACTCAAAGGCTACTTAATTTCCAAGGCGAGACACCTACAGGATTGTTTCTTTTAGCATTTTTTCTTTCTCAAACCTGGCTGATGTGATAAATATGAACCCTCTAATGAAGTCACGTAACAGCAGTCAGAATAATCTCTTTCTCTGGGCCCACAATCTTGAAGTTTTATGGACATTACTGCCACCACAATATTTGTCCAGAGATTAATTCTGTCTTGTTTTGCAGGGAACCTACATCATCCCCTTACTGGCCTCTGTCCTTCAAGACAAATCAGAGTAGGAGAAACCAGACATGTTCTATCCTGAGCACTTTCTTGACACCAATGGAAAATTCGTAAAGATGCTTTCATGCTTTTTTCAGCAGGTGCCTTCTTTTTCCCATTTACTGCAGTGGCAAGTACAGATCTCAGACATGGACTATTTGTACCACTGGGTTTGTTACTGAAGCCTGGTCTCCACACTGTGTTTTTCATGGGACCATTTCACAACCCATGTTTCACAGATTTCTCAGGACACGGCTTTTCAGCTAGTATTCAATGATTATAAATGAGAATATGTAGTACCTTCTTAAATATGAAGTTTTCAGCAAATTCCATTATGATTAAGATAACATATTTTTGCATTATAACCTGTAGCCCACAGCTGCTCTATGGCCAGAGTTTCTTTGCCTCTGTCTCTTACCATTCTCAGCTGCATTGTCTGTGAGCACACACAAAGCACACAGGAAAGGTGTCTTTCTGGGGAAGCATGTTTCCTTTTTGCACATCCCTTTTAAAAAGTCACAAATAATGTCAGCTGAGATCAAGATTTCACACACTCTGCCAACAAAAAGAGATGCTTTATAAAAAAGCCCATGTTCTGCATAAAATCAAAGAACAGAAAGAAGTTGCCTTTTGAGGTTTCCACAGAGTCTGATATCTAAGCTTGCACACCTGCACCATTTGCCAAAGCATGGGAGGTTCCAGCCCCATGATGAATGCATTTTCTCCTGCTTTGCAGGCTGTGTCATTGCTCGGTGAAGTTCCTATACATCAGCCTCCAGCTTAAGTGCCTGTCATACATACCACTGCATTTTTTATAGACCCTATCTGTATATTTTAATTCTGCATGATATTTGAATAAGGTTTTTTCTTGTATTACTCATCATCCAACATATAGTAATTTGGGTTGGGTTTTTTTTTCATAGGTCTTATGATACTTCCAATTCACAGAATTTAATTCAGATTTAAGTCTAGATGCCCTAGCTGACATCCAGGGATGTGTCAGGTTTGGGCATTCCCTGGAGGGCTTATTTCATAGCACAGCCAAGCAATAGCTTTTCATTTTCCACTTTCTGTCATACAAGGGTGTGAATAACAAATTTTAGTTCAGGTTTTTGTTAGTTCTGGCTTTGAATGATCTCGCTCTGATTAAGGCCATTTACAAGTTGTCGAATTCTACCAGGACTGAGAAAAAATTATAGTCACAGCATTCATAGAATATCCTTCCTCCTCAGTTCCGCTCTAGCCAGCATTTGTGAGTCTCCAAGGTCTTTTCCGATAAATTTTAATGTAAAAAGTTACCCGTGATTAGATAAATAGAGCCAAATTCTAGACTAAACCAGCCAAAGTTGAGCTGTGATCCAAAAACTGAACCAAGTAGAAATATGAAAATTAAGAAAACCAAAAATTTTGCTGAAAACTGGAATTCAGGACTTCAGATTGGATTTCCATACATTTTTCCCCAGATCCAGCATTTGGATAAAGGAAAAGAAACAAATCGCAAGGTGATTTTGTTATCATACCTCTGAAGACCAAGTGTCTTCTCCCTGATTCCTGTAGACTTTTAAGACTTTTATTCATAGCTATGATATGACATTTCAAATGTTCTGGATTCCCACAGATCTTCCTGACAATAAGAGCTGCTGAGAGGTTTTTATTTCTCCCAACTATTGCAGAAGCAGCTTCCACTGCCTCTCTTATGTCCATTCTGCGTTTCATTCCAGGGCAGAGATTGTGCGCTGGTGAGAGTCTTGCCAAAATAGAGCTCTTCCTTTTCTCTTAAGTCTCCTGCAGAGGTTCACCTTCCACCCTCTCCCTGGATTTTCCGTGTCAGACCTGGACCTCAGCCCTGCTGTTTCATTTAATGTCATCCCCAAACCCTATAAAATGCCTCTTCTAACAATTTCCTGGAGCTCTGAGCAGCACTAACTTGCTTCAAAAACATTTAAGTTACTTCTTCATGACATCTGCCTTCTTAATTTTTTGGCTAAAATAATTTCCAACTGTACACCCTTATGAGTATTTCCGGTACTTCTAAAACAAATGTTTTATTTTTTATTTATTAAGGGAGGACAGAAATGGACCAGAAGTGTAGCCTGATACATGACTTATTAGATAATTTACTAGATCACCTAATCTGAGCTAAAGAATACAGACCCTCAGCTTTCACATTCTTAGTTCAGTTTTCAGTTTGTAATATGTTTATTAACAGTAGTCAGTGCTAACCTTCCGTGGTATGCCTTAAACCTCAGCTTCTCTTAGACTGGTTATTTTTCTTGGCACTAGAAGGACAATATTGCCCTGTTTCTGCTGAGAGTCAGTGTTGAAGCAAGACACTCATTCCTTCTATTTGAATCAGACACTCTGAACCATTCCCTTTCACTTGCCCCTATTCCCTTAGTCTGGGGGGATGTGGTGGTGGTGTCTGTTCATATCAACACTTTCCACATGCCTTCATCTCCTTACCCAAACAAGATTCCAGTCATTCAGCTGTAAATATTAATTATTAAGAAATTCAATCCACTTTAAAGTTGATATACAGAGGACAAATCAATTGCTTTAACCCCAAGCCTCTAGCATTTTAGATACTCTTAGATCTTTTGTTTCGCTTCCAGCTATCAGGCTGGAGGACAGGTCCTGTGCCATATAAGCCACATGCTCATGTTTCAGATAATGCAGATATTTCAAACATCTATGAGTGTTCAAATGCAGACTGCTAGACAAGAGACTAATGATTAAAGACTCAAAAGTAAAGATAATATGAGAATCCAAAAATTACATCAGCATTTTTATTCTCAGGGCCAAGTTTGCCCTCCTTTTGAATTAATCTACTCTAATTTTTAGAATGAGTAGTAAACTTCTCATCTAGATCTGTTTATTTTAGTTTCTGGATTGACAAAGTTGTTTGATAGAAAGGAAAATACCATGAGATTTTTTTTAATTAGCTTTACCAGGAACAAAAACATTGTCTTTATTCTCTGCCCCTGAATTTTAAATGTTAAAAACATTTATGAAAATAGATGAGTTTCACTGAAAGCAAGGTCTGAAAGAGGAAATCACTGTAGAAAAGTTATTAGAAGTTGGTGATCATGTGCAATTTCCTAAAGTTTTTCTTTCTTGTATCATCAAAGTACTCAAAGCAAATCAGATGTTTGCATTTCTTGCTATTAACCTCAAACAAAACACATTTATCTCAATAAATAAAGCATGCCCGCATGGCAAATGGATGGCACATTTGTAACGAACTTTCTGACTTGCTATTAAACATTGCATAAACAATATCTGCAAATTCCAGCTGCCAGAGGGCTCCCACTGCTTGACAACAGTAAAAGTAAGTCAGAATTGCCTGAGGGCCAAAATAGCTCTAGGTTGATGCTTCTTTAAGGCTCTGTTGTCTCCCCATAGGCAGCAGGGGAGTTGAGTGGTACTCTCGGTTCAGGCCCAGCATTCTCAGGATGCCATCCAAAAACATCAACCAAGTACTGGTGCAATCAACATCATTGTCTACTATGGGGTGCACAGGGGTCCCTTCCCTCATTGAGCATGATGATGGTCGCCTCATTTGTATTTATTCTATTTATTCTCTTATTGACTGTGAAAAATAGGAAGTTTCTGGAATAGAAACTGCAGAGAATTTTCCCCAGACCAAAGCTCTTTACACATCACCAGATATCTGCTGAGCACAGATAGGAAGCATCTCCCAGTGACATGTAAAACCTTATTTTCCTTCTTACTCTCCCTCCATGCAGTCAATGAGCATTTGTGATAGTGCTCTGTCTAAACTTCAACCCAAGTCAAAATGATATGTATTAAACCAAACTCCACCTTAAAAGTGCAATAGGTGGAGAACTTAAATTACTTTGTAAATTCATTCTTTTTACTATAGTTGCCCTTTTATCAAATTTTCTTAAATCTTGTACTCCATTTGCTCACCATCATCAAGAGGAAAATTGTGTCTGTGTCACAGCACATCAACATATATGCAACTATACCTAAAGACAACTTTGATATGAGTTTGAATACACAACTACTTTTACCTACTTTTACTTAAGGACAGTTCTTACCACCTCAAGTACTTTCAGATTGAGAACAAATACTCCATACTTTTTTTTTTTTTTTAAGAAAAAGAAGTATCTATGTGGTTCATGAAGTTCAGAACCCACATAAGAAATTGTTTGCAAGTAAATCACCCTTACTGAAAGCAAAGGAGCATATCTTTGCCTAACAAAAATTAAGATAGCTGGCATGTAGTAAAATCCTGAACTCATACTCTTTGTTAAGTTACAATGAGCAGTGGTGATGTCAGTAAATATTCCCTTTGTCCTTGATCAAAATTCTATTATTTCTAAATATTTTTTTTTTTTATGGAACACAAAGTAAGTATAAACCAAACAAGTACTTAGTCTGGCTTTCCTGACTCTACATGTAGCAACTACAGAGATGCTTTTAATTGCTCATAGGAGAATAGAAATGATTATCTTAAGTCTCATTAGGAGTATCAGCAGCTTGTAGAGAAAAGACCAAGTATTTGAGGGGTAAGTCAACATAAAGAGCACTGCTGTCTTCCAGTAGGCAATTTGACTGGAGAAGGCACTTAATCTTTTAAGGAAGAAGTATCATGATAAAAATAGGGGAGAGATTAAAGTGCACAGGAAAAGAGACTTTCGACTTTATTTTCTTCCTCTGAAGCCGAAGATGACCTGACAGTTAATAAAATATAAGGTGAGCACACAACTCTAAGATTAGAGCTTTGCTCTATAACATTCATACCTGCATTCTCAGCCATCTGCATTAAAACATATATATACACACATATAAAGAAAAATAAAAACACCAAAAATACCCCACAAAAGAACCCCCAACAAAACAACAACAAAAAGCCCCCAAACAACAAAACCCAATTAAAAAAAAAATATACCACCCACCTGGTTTAAGTGATGAATATGAAAGTGTAAAAAAGTCCTGTATATTTGATACTCAATTATTCAATTCCCTACCATGGAGACTTTTTTTAGTTAAAAGTCATAAGAAAGCTGAACTGGAGATTTGCAACTGAGCATCAGATAATCATATTTTAAATCTCTGTTTCAAATTTAAAGTGGATTTAACTCCAAATCAAACATTAGTTTGGTAACAGATACTACCTGCACTGATGTGATAATAAATGTCCAGATATAATGGAATATGTTACTCATCCTATAAAAATACACAAACCAAGAATCCATATCCCTCCCTTCTCCTAAGGGAGTATATAGTATTATTAGAAGTCATCACAGGTACAAAAAAAAGAAACCCAACCCCAAAATTTTCATCAATCATGAATGCCTCTACATATTTGTATATCAATATTTACAGAAACAGAAATTCAGCAGTTACAGCTGTAAAGCCACTAGGAAGAAAATACTGTTTCCATGATCAGCATCCTGCTACAGTAACACAGAGTGCTGGCCCAGAGTATCTTCTTCAAAGGAGGCTCCATATAGAAACCAGATAATTCTATTTTTCTTTCCATTTGATATATATACGTACACATATATTTCAGTTTTCAGAGGAAGTCCACCTTCTCATAGGTCTTTTCAATGAGGGCTAACAGGTTCTTCAAGTCAGCTGACTGCTGAAGAGCATTCATATCCTTTAAAAGACCATTCTGATTTTCCATCTTCAAAATTTCTTCCTAAAAGAAAAACAAAATAAAAGACAACAAACAACAGCTTTCATCAAGTCCAACAGAAATTTCACTTTCATGCAGCCTAGCTGTACCTGAATACAGCTAAAATAAAAACAATTCCAAGACACAGAATGAGACAGTCTTCCTTCCATTAGTTACAGAGAGATATTTCATAAATCATTACTGGTTCCCTAAGACCACAGGGTTCCTAGGAAAAGACATGTGATCCTTTAAATGGCAGGGGATTTAGGGTTTTGTTCTGGTTTTTTAAACTTAATCATATAGATCTAAATGAAAAAAGACAGAAGAAAAAGAAAACCCTATATATCAGAATTCTCAGAACTGCCCCCTCTGGCAAAGTGATAAAAGCACACTGTTGCCTTCCTTCTCCAGCCAAGGCATCTCTGAAAATATATTCCATGCTCACCTGCAAAGTGGGTGCCTGTAAACTGCTCCTGGGGAGTTCTGGAAGGTGAAGTGCTCCACTTACATTTTCCTGGAATACCTAAAAAGGGAAAAAGAGTTAAAAAAAAAAAATAATTAAACCAAAACCAAACTTCAGGCACACAAGCAGGAAAATAAACTGGCTGTCATTATCCAATTTCTGAAAACTAAACTTTCAACAGCTTTGCCCTAGTTTCAGCTTAAACTACAGGATCTACTGGGAATACCTTCTTGGCCTTTTTTTCGTCTTCCTCTAACTGGTTCTTGAGCACCTGGATTTTGTACTGCAGTTGCTGTATATTTTCTTCCCTGCGGTCTGCTGATTGCTTAGCTTCATTTATTTCTTCCTAAGACAAAACAGACATAAAACCAGAAAAAAATTTACCTTAGAGATGGTAAGCCTTTTTTGTATGAGACACTGATAATCAGCATCAGCCAAGTCACTGAAAAATCATCCAGGAAGATACACTACTTTGTAGTGAAAGGGAGTGATAATGATAAACAGCGGACGACAACACATAATACCACAGGCACAGACAGCAGTCCAACTACTAAAAAGCTGCAACACAATGAGCAACAGCAGATAGGCAAGATATTTTTTTCCCTTCCTTGCTTTTCATACCTGCAATCGTACCAAAACCTCTTCATTTGCCTTTAGCATTTCATTCTCTGCCATATGAAGGTTTGAGAGATTCTTCAGATTGCCCAGTTTCTTTGGAGGCACCTTTAAAGTCCTGAAACACCTCAGCACTCTTTATTATAGAGAAAGAAGAGCATCATTTGTTTGGAATTCTTTGCAAAGCAAGAAGAAAATTACTAATGACTTCTCTGAGAAAAACTAAATTCAGTTTAGGCCAATAACTGCCAGTGAAGTGAAAGGATCCAAACAGGAAAAAACTCTACCTTAAATTGTTTTCCAAAATCATGTGGAATAGATGTCTAAGGGAGAAACTACGAACAAGAAATCTGACCACTCTAACCTTTGCTATTACATTGACATTGTGTGGTTTCTATCCCCACAGCCTGTACACTCCCTGACTGCAAACTGACATTAACTAATATTTACCCAGTTCTAACCTTTCTGCTTGCAAAGTAAAACTAAGTTCTAAAAGCAGCATTTTTAACTGCTTCCAAAAAAGATTATTTTATTAAAATCTGTAAGTGCTTTTGTGAAACATTGTATCATTTTACACCAGAGGAAGAGTTTCAGCTTGCTCTCAAAGGTCTTTCCAATTCAGAGGAAGACTTGAAGTCTGTTAGGTACACCAAACACCCATGCATCTTAGGTAAGACTGCTGAAGTTTGGCATCTCAGAAACTAAATATTACAAATTAAACATTTAAAAAAAACCAATTTATGAAAAACTAGTTCCTCATGTTTGAATCTTGAAGCAGTGTAAGAATAAAGAAAGCAACATATAGGACTAGGCCCTATGCTGGTAAGAGCCTAGAATACATACACACATAGACAAAAATTCTCAGAGAGTGTACATAACTACTCCCACAATGACATAAAAAGGCTGCAAGTTATGCTCCAACACAAAATTTCAATTCACTTTGAAGTAATTTCGACAGCCAGAAAATTAATTAGCATTTAAGAAAGTTTAGCTATAACTACTCCTGCCACTTTCATGAAACAACAACAAAATACATAGCTGCCTGCAAAGTTAAACCCTGCATAAAGAGTTCAAAGCTGATTCAAGGAGCATTTAAGAATACCTCCTCGGTTCTGTTACTCATACAGAAGTAGTTAAAGTGGGTCTTTCATCTACATTTGCTTGTGCACTTCAATCAACGTACAGTTGAGATATTTCCCCAATTGATTTCCAAGATTTCCTAAATAGAAATTTCTTAAATGCTCCCAGAAGCAATTCTGTAAACATGGTACAAAACAACTGGATAAACTAAATCCCATCTCTCTCTCTTTTTTTTTAAATTATAATTTCTTACCTTTCTTTCAGTAAATTGAGGTGCTCCTGAACATCACCTTTTCTCTCCCTTTGTTGGCACAAAATAGATCTGGAAAGAAAATAAAGGCAGAATTTTCATTGCAAAGCCTGTAAATACAGGGAGTACATCAGATTACGTGAATGTAGAACTTCTCTAGCTAACAGTTTCTAAATTCAGATATAAAGTGTTATATTATACCAGACAAAATATACATAGCCAGCCACACTGCCCAAAAATGCAAAGCTTTTCCAGTTCAAGTAACGTTATGATTTTTACTTCATTCCAGCCACCAGGACATCTGGCACTTACAGTATTATTGAATCCATTACAGTTTCCAGAAACTGCCTACTGCTCTCTGAGAGAGTCTTCCAAGATCCTATTTTAGCACTGGTTAGCTTCGCTTTTTTTGAAGAATGTTTTTCTCCTGTTAATACAAAGGCAAAAGAGGAAAAATATGATTTGTCAAACCTGGATAGACAGCTTTGTGACTCCATTTAGATCGTATTCAAAGGTGTAACAGTTAAAATTTTTCCATGTCACAAATCTATCAGGTCAGATCTATCCACATTAAGTGGTATTTCTTATTTTCAAGTTACAAGCTGTTTAAAAAGCACAAAGCAGAAAAATATCTTTATTACAGTAGTTTCATCCTAAACATGTATTTCCCAAAGTTATTGGCAATACAAGCAAGAAAACCCAGAGTGAAATAAAATAGAGTGGGAATATACACAGGACATAAACTCGTTGCAGCAGGGGCCTCATCTCATTTGTACATCCAACACAGCACACAAGTCTTAAGACAGAGGGTTAACAGAGAAGACAATGACCTGTGAAGAGATGTTCCAGGTGCTTGTGGTAGAATTTTACAAAAGAAGAACACTACTTGCAAACAAAAGTATATGATTAATTCATGTATATACAACACATATATAGTATAGGCACTGGAATGGGTTGCCCAAGGAAATTGTGAATGCTCCATCCCTGGCGGTGTTCAAGCCCTGGTTGGACAGTGTCCCTGCCTATGGCAGGGGGGTTGGAACTGTATGATCTTAAGGTCCTTTCCAACCCTAATTATTCTATGATTCTATGAATACACACCAGCTAAGACTGCACTGCAAATACTGTTACTGTTCAGAAAGAAAAGTTTGAAACTTACTTCAGTGACTCTTCATATATCTAGGATTTCAACACAGCAACTTTCATTGTTTTTTTAAAACACTGAATCTGCATTAGACAAACATAAGGAAACATAAAGAAAGAATACAATCCTACCTGCAAGGGAATAGCCGCTGTCTTGCTCAGCTTTTCTTTTGACTGCCTGAGTGACCTGCTGAAGAAAAGCACTTGCAGCAAATGTGGTAATTTTGAAACATCTACTACTAGCAATCCACTGTAAAAAGTCTGTGAAAGCACATTAGTGCCTGACAGAGGTGTATTGATGCTCACCACAAAAAAGGCTTTTTGAACTGCAAAACAGTAATTCATCGCAAGCAGGTTGAGGAAAGCAATTCACTCATCCTCATTCCTCCCATTCAAGAATGAGGTCATGAAATAAGAACTGCACAAGTTATCTGGCTATGTAGCCACATCTTGAGTTCATGCCATTCATAAGTTCAGGGGTTAAGCAAGCTCTCTCCAACAAAAAGCTGCCTATGTCAATCCTGGGAATATATTCTAGAACTGAACAAACAGAGCTGAATGATATCGAGTTTATCACTCTATTGCAGCTCTCCAGAACTGCACAGCCAGCTTACCCTTTTATTAATGACTAGGCAATGCTTCCCTCTACTTGTCACAGCCACAGTAGCACAGAACTAGAAATTCTAGGAACCAGAAGGCTGCTAAGGCAGTGGGTGTCAAAAGACCTGTTCATACTGGACATTTCCTTGAGAGGACTGTTTAATTAATGAAATATTCTCTAAAAATTCCAGTTCAAAAATAGGCAAAAATGCCTCTTCCCTCCCTACTCCCCCTTTGGTTAATTTTCTAATTTGATACAAAATAACGATTACCTTTCCTTTATGACCTTGTTTTCCTCCTTCGATATCTGTTCCCTTTTTCTTGCTGGAATGCCTTGGTTGATTTTGTGATTTAACTGGTTTTTTTGCTGATCTCCCACAAGCGGTCTTCCCCATTTTACTGCAAGATGCATGACGTTTCATTATCCATAAACCAAATGAAGTAGGAGGAAACAAAACCCAAGTTAAACTCCAGCAATTACAGTCCATACAGCGCAACCACATATTAACCAGCAAAATGAGATGGAAACACCCAATGCTAAATAAGTCCAAATACCTGCATGTTTGCTAACCCTAAGCCTTTTAAATCTTGAATATTTACTAAGTGCAGGACTACTAAAAAAGCATCTTCATTTGCCTTTTAGATGAATCTTTGTCTGTTTCACACCTCTTCCTAAACTGAACAGTTTAATTTGTTCCTAAAGGCCTCCAGCAGTAAAAATTCTTTATCTTTGTAATGCAGTTTAGTACAGTCATCTTATTATCAGAACTTTTTGCCCTAGCACTTAACTATAATGTTCCTTGCTGCAGTTTAAGCCTACACTTTCTTTTCTTACTAGCTATAGAGATGGAGGAAAAGAGAGTCACACAGGAGAGAATAATTGTTACACCCCATTAGCTTTCTCTTTTCTAAGTACAACTCAAATGTATTCACTTTTTCTTCCGTTCCCTCAGACTACTTCTCTCTTCACACAGAGGACCGAAGCTCAACAGACGACAATCACAACAAACACCACGGAAATCATAGAGTCATGGAACGGTTTGGGTCGGAAGGAACCTTAAAGCACATCCAGTTCCAACCCCCTGCCACAGGCAGGGATACCTTCCCCTAGACCAGGTTGCTCCAAGACCCGTCCAACCTGGCTTTGAACACTGCCAGGGTTGGAGCAGCAACAGCTTCTCTGGGCAACCTGTGCCAGGGCCTCAGCACCCTCACAGGGAAGAATTTCTTCCCTCTATCTACTCTACATTTCTCTAATGTCAGTTAAAGCTGTAACTACAGGTTTTGTGGGACAGCGCTAGCATAATCCACTAGCCCTCAGCGCGGACTACAACTCCAGAATGCAATACTGCCCGCCACGCCCATAGAGCTCCCGAGCGAAACGCATGCTGGGAGTTGTAGTCTTCACTCCCCCATATCTGACCCTGTCACCGAACTCCTGCCCCACGTTGCTGCAGGACAACACCGCGGGAACCCCACAACACCATCCACCAGATCTCACCGCCCCGACACCCACCCACGGCCCCGACACTCACTCAGCGCCTCACCGCACCCGCAGGTCCCGCACTGAACCGCACAGCCGTTACCAAACCGTTCTGCCCGCGCAACCGGGCGCACGCGCACTGCTCCTTCCCGCCTCCTGCATGGAGGGGGCGGTGTACGAGCGGTGCTCTCCGCGCATGCGCTTTTCCGCCCAACGCGCAAGCGCCGTGTTGCGCGGGTGCCGGGTGCAGCTGAGGGGCAGTCAGCAGGTAGCGGACGGTAACCGTGCCTGGGGTCTGTCGTGATTCTGTAGCTCGTCCCGCTGCCTCCGTCCGCTGGCGGGCAGGGCCGCCACCCTCAGGGGCAGCAGCCGCACCGGACCTCCGGTCCCATTGGCCCCCATGGGGACGTGCTGGGGGCGGGCTGTAGCGGCGGTGGGCGTTGGGCACGCATAGACAGACGCTGGGCCTGTCAGGGTGGTTATGGGGCGGCTAGGCGCGGCGCTGAGGGGAAGATGAACGGTGCTTTCTAGTCCCTGTCCCCTCTCCGGGTGTGGGTGCAGTGGTATGGAGGGTGGAGGGGAGGTTTGTAGGAAGGTGACAGGAAAGCTTTGTGGTTCCTTCGGGGTCCGTGGCCGGGGGCAGCGCGCTGGGACCCGTGCAGCAATGGAGGCGGAGGTTGTCTTCCATCCTTGCTGCAGGAGCACGTCTCTGCGGGGATCTCAGTACTCCTCTGGTGCATCTTCGTGCTTATCAAATTATATGTAAAGCACAAGTGGTATATCTGTTATTAAAGCATTTGTGTGGAGCATGTTCCTGCAGCACCATGACTGTGATAAAGATGCTTTCCAGTTTTGTGCACGCTTTCTCATAAAGGTATCAGGAAAGCGTATGTTTTCAGGGAGTTCTGAAGGATATGAGGTGGAGAGGACCTTGGAGACAAACTGTAAAGGTTTTGGCTTGTGAAGGAAGTGCAGTGATAAGGTACATAGAGCAGAAGCTGAAGAATTTACAGCATTGCAGAGTTACTTAACTTATCCCCACATCAGTCTCATGTATGGTGGGATGAGCTCTGCAGATTGCATCAGCCCTGTGTTCTTGCGTGCCACCTTTCTTTTTCTCAGTATATCTCTGATTTACATCCAGCCCAAGCTCCCTTTCCCAAAGTGTTCGATTGTCAGCAATTTTCTGACAGTCCACTTCCTTCAGAATGCCTCTGTGAGATTTCTTCTTTGCCATTTAATGGAATTCATAGATGAGAGAGATGGGAAGTTAAGCAGGTAGCTGGGCATGCTACCTTCATGCCTGACACTGATTTTTTGCCTGGTTAATGGTGGTGTTGCTTAGGGACTAAAATAAGTTTTATGTGTGGTTGTAGCAAGAACAAAATGTAGGATTTTTCCTGAACTCAGTTTATACATTGTCTGGTTGAAAGGCAAGGGGGGAGGATATCTGTCATGTGCGTAATTAAATCATTAGTTTTTCTTGAGTAATTGTTTTGGCTTTAGCAAACTGCTGGACCTCTCCATGCTCACTTCTCTCATGTTGGGTTTATATGATAATGCAAAATACATGTTTTTATTTTCTTCAGCTTGCCCCCTACTAACCAGCCAGTGGAACAGCCATGCTCAGAGCCAAAGATGCCCTACTGCGCCTACAGTGGCCCCACCACCTCACACACCTGGAACAAGTTCCAGCCTTCAGGCTTGTGTGGCGCTCACTGCACAGGCAGCCGCTGCACCCCGAGTGGGCTGCCCTTGCTGAAAAGCAGCTGAAAGGCAAGAATCCAAAGGATTTAATTTGGCGCACCCCAGAGGGGATCAACATCAAGCCTTTATATTCCAAAAGGGACACTGAAGACCTCCCGGAGGAGCTGCCAGGGATGAAACCTTACACTAGAGGACCTTACCCAACTATGTACACATACAGGCCATGGACTATCCGCCAATATGCTGGCTTCAGTACAGTGGAGGAGAGCAACAAGTTCTACAAAGACAACATTAAAGGTAAGACAGCACTTTGGGAAACCACATAGCCTTGCAGAACAGTGAGGATCATTCCTGTGGTGAATCACAAGGTGAATGTAATTATTCTGCCTTGTGACTTTTGATTTCTGATAGGATCTTCCCAACAGCACCACATTTATTTATTATTGGTAAACTAGATCATTTCTGAAACTGCTTTTGCTCTATTTTGCTATTCAGGTAGAAAAATTAATGTGCTAAATGCTATTTTCAGTTTTCTGCCTTAACACCTAGAGAGTTATAATTTGGCTGAATTCAAGGATCCAACCAGCAGAGATTATGGAGCACTTCACGCTTATTATGTGATTGTGAGAGAAGATTGCAGCAGAAAATGATGTTGAACTTCATCACTTGGCTAAACTTCTGGTGTTAGTGCATTCTTACGTCTTGGGTTTCCATCTAATATTATAAATTATAAATTAACTCATAAATATATATTACTTATAATTAATTCATCTGTGGCAATTTTTATTTCCCACTTTACAGTCCCTCCTACTTAAAACATAACTGGTTGGGGGGTGGTGGTGTTTGTGAGTATTTACCTCCTATAATAGTCATGGTTAGCTAATCTGAAACGGTATTAGCTGCTTTAGTATCCTTGCAAGTATTATTGATTCTTTCAATTTATAAAACTCTCAGTAGATTAAGAAGTTGTAAATACAGGGTATTAGAGGTTTACAAACAAACATTTAAATAGAAAAATTGTTATGGATATACTTGGTCTTCGTTCTGAGGGGTGCTGCTGAGGCACAAGCGCTAATGCTTGAGTTAGCTGTTGGTACAGCTCAGTTCATAGAATCGTAGATCATAGAATCGTTAGGGTTGGAAAGGACCTTAAGATCATCCAGTTCCAACCCCCGTGCCATAAGGAGGGACACCTCACACTAAACCATGCCTCCCAAGGCTTTGTCCAACCTGGTCTTGAACACAGCCAGGGATGGAGCACTCACAACTTCCTTGGGCAACCCATTCCAGTGCCTCACCAC
>JBCJKH010021459.1:8570-20062 GCA_039877255.1 Loriculus beryllinus | reverse complement strand
GAGGTTTAGATTGGATATAAGGAAGAAATTCTTTACTGTGAGGGTGGTGAGGCACTGGAATGGGTTGCCCAGAGAAGTTGTGAATGTTCCATCCCTGGCAGTGTTCAAGGCCAGGTTGGACAGAGCCTTGGGTGACATGGTCTAGTGTGGGGTGTCCCTGCCCATGACAGGAGGGTTGGAACTGGATGATCTTAAGGTCCTTTTGAACCCTAACTATTCTATGATCTATGATTCTAGGTAAGATTTCCTCACTACTCCTTACCAATGCACAATAGGACATTTTCCACTACCCCGCTACAGTGAGGTCATCTTGGAAAGAAGTCCTGAATTTTTTTGTGTTCTTAACTGTTTCCCGTTCTCAGCCACCTTTTTCCTTGCACTTTGTAGCACTTTTCCTCCTTCGGCCTTCATCCTTCCTATGACGAACGTGATGGCAGCCCTCTCAGCCTTTGTCTTGCTTGTGCTCATAATCTTATTCTGCAGTCCCTCTATGGTCCCATTCAGCTGCTTACCCTCTGCCTTCATCACAGACAGAATTTATCTTTCTTGAACCTGGGAATGAGAATGTCCTTAGTGATACAGGTGAGTTCTCACCAGGGCTTTGCACAAGGCTTGCCTTACCTACGGAAAGGCTTGTGGCACTTCAGAAATTTCTTTTCCATTCCTTACAGAGGTTATTTAGGAATCTGCTGGTGTTTATTAACGTTAGTGTCTAGTTTGGGGGTTCACATGTTGTATTACTGCTATTGATCTTGAATGCAACACTTCACTGATTGCTGCTTAGTTTCATGTTGTTGACGGACCAATAAAGTGCTCGCGTCCCAGTTTGGTTTGAGCCACGTGGACTGAACAGGCTTTCCCTGCAACACTCAGGAAAAGCAAGTCACTGATTCAGTTGTGTTAGACCAGTTTAAAAAACCTCAGATAAATACCACTGAAGGAAAGGGTACTGTATAGAGGGCAGAAATAGACTGATAACAAATAACCCCAGCAAGTTTGTCCACATCCTTGTACTGCAGGACTCTTGGTCTCTCTCCCACAAAGCTTATTTCTTGAGTAGTGGATCAGGGAAAAAAGAGAAAGTCACTGAGTTTGTTAGTGGGGATGTTGATGTAGGTTGCAGAAGACAGCCCCAGTTGGGTTCTTATCTGAAATGAGGAAATGTTTGTGTCTGTCTGAACAAACTGCTTTTAGGCAAAACACTGTAATTCACTTCAACAGTATGAGATGCTTCTGTCTCTGCCCACTCCTGATACAAAACGAGCATAACCACCTCTCAGAAACAACCAGCAAAAAATAATACACACACACGCATGCGCATACATATCTGTATCTATACGTATATCTGTCTGTATCTATACCTGCCTCCTGAATTTGTGCAAATAAACCCTCACATCACAGCAGTACTGGGAAGGCAAATGGAGGGCATGTGCTGGGGACACCAGTTCAAAACGGCAGATCTGCAGCCAGGGCAATGGGACACAAGCTGGAGAGGACTGCAGCAGCAACATTCTTGAAAGAGCTGTTCATAGCAAAGGCAGGAAACAGGAGAAGCCATGAATGGACAGCTTGTGCTGATTCATGTGATGTCCTGAGCTAGTACCAAAAGGGAAGGGTGGGCTTAAGAAATAAAGGATCAAGAAATAGTGACCTTCCTAGCTGAGAGAAGAGATGGGCTGTGGGAAAAAGGAGATGGATTGAAACCTCTTCTCTCTATTAGAGAAACACATTGTGTGCTCAGTAAAGGGCAGGCTGGGAAGTTTTGCTCTCCTGGGCAAAGGATCAGTGTCCTTCGCCACTGCCTGGCATGTCTATTCATGGTGCCAATGTCAGCCCTGTTACCAATGCTCTCCTTACAGAAAGA
This sequence comes from Loriculus beryllinus, assembly GCA_039877255.1. NCBI lineage: Eukaryota > Metazoa > Chordata > Aves > Psittaciformes > Psittacidae > Loriculus > Loriculus beryllinus. Next base: position 18,198 of record JBCJKH010021459.1, on the reverse strand, counting down.
GCACTCTTTAAACCTGTAACACAGCAGGAGCTGCTGGAGCTCCTGTCCCTGTCACAGACTCATACCACAAATATCAAATTTCTGCAGCACAGGCCACACTCCAGAGAGCTTTTCAGGTATCATCTGTTTTCCTGTCTATGTAAACTACCGCTCTTCTTACCATTCCTGCAACATCTGTGCTACACGGATGCCAGGCACTGATATATGCAGATAATGCATCAAATTACTACAAATCATCCCTTTGTGACTGTTATAATGCGCCGGGTTTACCTGTTAAACTGGTGAGAAGTTGGGATACAAATATTTCCCCTGCCTATCATTCTTCTGCCAAAAAAACTCTACAGCAAGACCCAAACCATACACTTTAAGCATATAAACTCTGAAGTATCATGGCACTGAAGGAAAATCACAAGCTTATCAGCATTTAAATATATTATGAACAATCTTCTGTGATGTTCCTTATTAGACTTTCCTGCTTGTAGGAATTCTGTGTACAGTGGCTAAACCCGGTATTGATTAGAGAGAAACTAATTCCCCTACAAGAGAAGGTGGTCTGTGAAGCATCTAAAAGGGATCAAAGCAAGGAAAGTGAGATTTGGAACGTCTGCAGTTTTAGCCTGAGGAAGTATGCAGGAAGGATAAACTCTTGTTTTGAATCTGTTGAGCCTGAAAAGCTGAGCTGTGATTTGTAGGAGTGTGCTCCTGTGAGACTTCTCTTCCTTACTCTCCTGCCTTCATGTAGCAGTAATGTAGAAGCAATTTCACAAGTTAAGCCTGAAAAGCAGAGCTCCCATATGAACAATGCTCATGCAGAACAGCTATTTGCTTCACTAAACAGGTTGTGTCTGTGAATAGCTGCCTCTATAAACATCACCACAAAATATCAAACCACTGCAGAAAAACAACAAAAGGAATCCATCTTTTACTAGGTATCAGTGAAGCTCATAGTTCTGCTTTATAAAAATAAAAATGAGAAGCATAACCAAGGTTGTTTTTCAGTCTGTAAAAACTCCTACAAAGAAAGAGCTCTTTAACAAACAAGTTAAACCAACTCTGAGTCCTAGGTTCTCAGGCCCAGAAGAAACCTTCTGTGCAGTGAAGAAGAGGATGGAAAAAGGAAAGGCAATGGCTCAGTGCATCATTTTCTACAGTACACAGCAGAGGCATTAGCAGAGAGAGACCACTTCACATTGAAAGCATTTAATCTAGAAATTATTGAGAAGTAGAAAAAAGAAATAGTTGCCACCATCTTCTTCTCATGACTAATTTCCAGAGCAGACACGTGCCTTTGGATGTGCAAATATGCTCCGTTCTGAAATTTAAAATACCTTAAAATTGGGAACAAAGTGATTTGCTCATCTTCCATCCAAAGATACATAATTTGTCTTTGCTCTGGATGGGCAATGGTGCTTCACATACAATCTTGTGATACTCCATCTCGCATAAAGTCTCCACAGAGAATCATCCTACCTTGAGATTTGATTAGAAATGGTCAGGCAGTTGGGCTAGATGATCACTGCAGGTCCCTTCTAACTCAACTCTTCTCATGCTGGAATTTGCTCTGCTGCAAACCTCTGAAGCAATCAATCACTCACATGATAGACACCTGGAAAAGTAGAGCAAAATCAGAAGTCTTGAGGAGAGCTACTGTCCTGTGCCATTCTTGATGATACAGATGTCAAGAGTGCTTGACACACTAAACATTGGCCTGTGGCTATAAAAGGAGCAGCAGATTAACTAAAGGTTACCACATTTGTTCATATTTGTATGTTTTCATTCAATATATAGCACTGCCTGCCTTCTACAGGCAGAGGCTGGTCTTTATGAAGAACAATGTGATCTCTGCAAAATGCTTTTTATCTTCTGGCAAACATTCATAGCACAAGTAGAAGTAGAGCACTGAAATATCATCTGCCACTAACAGATTTTCTCAGGCACCTTTGAATTTGGAAGCATAGGTCACCTCTCTTCTCAGTTTATACAAACATTCATGACAGACTATGAGTCCAAGACTGATTTATTAGCAATGGTGGCCAATCCTGACATTCAGATTTTCCACTCCACAGAAAAGCTGCAGAAATTGGTAGCCTCTTTGCAATGTGTTCAAATACTGTACACAACCACAAATCCCTTTCCCAAAGACTTTTGCTTGTATTTCCTATATGTTGGCCCACAAGCCCCACGAAGGAACAAGAAGGGTAAAACCATGCCTCATTACTTCAAGCAACAGAGGTTTCTCAGAGCTAGGGAGCAAGCCATGCTCAGCATAAAAGCGGGAATAAGGCCTTAAAATGGGGAACCATCACTTATGAGTTTAGCCAAATACTCTTGACAGAAACACTGAGGAATATGGATCTAACAGAAAAAGCAAGAGATGTTCGAAACAGCCATGCAACCTTTGCCAAATACAGGTGTTAGGTCTGTAGCACAGTATCTACAGGAACAGCTAAGCATTCCTAGCAGGAATTGTATTGCTTCATTAAGTCTGTGATGTCAAAGTGACCAGTAATTGGCAGACTTGATGCTACTCATTAAGACCAATAAGCCAGCACAGAAGTAGCTGATACCATTTAAGCACTTCATCTCAGTTTTGCTTTGTTTTGAGATTTTCCATCTGACATTAGTCATGGATACTGAAAGACACAACAGGAGGATATTCTGTGGTTCTAGAGAGGTAATGCATATGAATAATAAATCTTAGGAATACCCAGTCAGTGTGTATTCCTTATGTCAGCCTTTATAACACTGCTCTCTCTTAACAGGACAACCCTAGCTGGTTTTGGCAAATGTATTAGCTGAAAAACAAAAGACAGCTGTAGCTTAGTAATCTCAAAATATTAGTAAATTTGAGCTTATGGGCAGGAGTTCCCATGTCCTAGCTGAACAGTATAATAGCTCCACTCTCTTCACTTTTGCAATGCACAGTAAGGCTCATGCTAGCACAACCAAAGTGCTGCATGGGAAGAGTATTCTCCTGGTAAGTTAGCAATAGTCTTTACACTAACTTTTAGGACAGGTACAAGTATAGCAGTGACCTCTCTGCTGTTATCTGTCCTCTTATTGTATATATTCTCTGTGAACAGTAGGAACAACCTCAGTGTCTCAGAGAACTTTGCATCCAGGCTAGTTACTGTCATACAGGAATTTTCTTTACCTAGTTCTTCAAAACTATTATTTATAAGGTGAAGACTAATACAGTGGTGTGAGCTTTTGTGGTTTGGAGGTTTTTTTCTTTTATTTTCTTTGGGGTCAGTATCATAATCAAAGAATAATGTCTTTATATTCAAGCTGGCTATAGTTTATATAAGACACCATCATGTGGTGTGTTTGACTGCATTCACTACTTCTGTGTATCTTACAGAGCCAGTAAATTCCAAAAAGCAGGTCTGTCATGCTGCTTGGTTAAACCCTTTTGCAGTACTGCCTCTCCGTTGGTTTTTTGTCTTGTTTTGTCAGCCTGAGTCACTGGTGCTTTGGCAGTACAGCAGAACTCATATTTAATAAGAATGTGGCAAAAAATCTCATTATGATCTACCCTTACTAGCCTGTCTTCCTATATTAAAGGTGTGATACAATTACTGTTTTCAGATCATTGTAGACATAACTAGCAAGGAAAGTAACCCTCCCCATACAGCCAGCCTCCTGATAGTAGTAATATACTAGCAGCTACTGCACCTCTGTGTCTTGGAATGACTCAGGCTTTTCCTCTTTGCAAATGAGCTTCCTACTTGCATCCACAGCAAACATTGTCATGATAATTTTCTTGCTTGATGCCTGCTGATTCATTGCTGATGCAACAAGCGTGAAACCTGCAAGTTTCTTCCAACACAGACCCCTCTCAGCAGCACTGCAAACTCAAGTCAGCAAAACCAAGAGTAGGTTTCTCTCATGAAGCCTGCCCTTGAAATTTTGGCTGCCCCAATCTCTAGGGGAAGCTTCTCTCCTTTCATACAAAGTACATCAATTCCATTGGATACTTTAAAATGCATTAGCTACCCTGCTATGGGTAATTTGGTAATATTTCTTTTGGAATTCAATTCTCATAATTCTCTGTGATCACTTATCCTGGTAGTGGAATTCTTTCAATGAATGAGCCATGTTGTGCACCGTAACTCAATTGTCTAGTGAGGCCTACCTTTCCACAGTGCTAACAAAGCTATCACCACCACAAATAAAATCAGAGAACTGTGCCTCACTTCTCTAAATTCTGTGTAAATCATCATGTAATTCCAGGGGGGAAAAATACCCTCCCCAAACCCCAAAGCTTTAACACTCCAAACTGTCAATATCAAGTCTGTACTGTAGCTAATCACTAATACAAAAAAAAAAACAGTCTAGTGCAAGATGGTGCTAATGCCAACCTTCCTTATCCCCATATTTTTTTCCCTTCCTGTCATTTCTCTTCTAGTTTACTTGCTTACCCATGGCTGTATTGTTTGAGGATTTTAAAAGAATGACAGCTTTACCTCTATGTAAATACAACTGCTGTAAAATGTGGCATATTATATCCAATACTGAAAAATGAGTCCTTATTTTTTACAATCAGTCCACCCTCCTTAAGATTTGGTTGCTGTCTCTCACAGACTACTTTGTTTGCCCTCACTCTCCCCAGTCTTTAACACACTATGCAGAACTGGCCATGCTGACGCAGCATCCAGCATGACTAACACAAACCCTCCTCTAGCACAACTCATGAACCTTAGCAAGCCAGAAATTTAGTCATGCCTTGGAATGGTATTTGCAAAGTACGTCTACATGTGCAAAATTAATATAAGCATTGCAATGCCACCCAGCAGGATGACACAGTGTCCCTGCTGCACAATAAACTAGCTCCTCAGACAGTGCTTCATGGCTGCTTAGTCAGCACTGTTTCATTAGAACAGCTGTGTCAATGCCTTTGCTTGTGTCCACTTCAGTAGGCTGTGCAGTAGCAAGGCGCTACTATGCAGGGAAGTAACTTTTCAAGCACTTACATGACTAAGGCCCATTAGCTTTGAGAAGGCCGATTTTCAAAACTGGTGTACAGCTGGCGGAAACAGGGTGCAAGTGAAGCATTTTGCAGAGGGCAGAAATCTGTTTCTTCCTATTGCTTCCTCTGTTTCTCTTGCCTTTCCTCTGAAGCTACTGCATTTTCTGCATTGAACTGTTTATACTAATGTAAAAGGTAAGAACTTCTCCTGACCTCATTTGAGCTGCTTTAAATGTCTCCTGGTATAATGTGGATCAGAACCTGAATTTTCAGGAGGGAAAATCAGCGTGGTTTGTGCAAGCACAGCGCAAAGGATCTCAGCGTGGCATAGTACCAAGGATATACAAACCCCATTCTTTACAGCATAGCTCTAGCAGTGTTAATTCCACAGTCCTCAGGAATACATAAGACAGGACTGACTCCAAAACATTATTTTTCTGAAACCTGTCCTCTTAATTTTGGTATGATTTTGTGTTGTTGACTTCATACTGTTACAAGGAACAACTAACTGTCCGACTTGCAGTCCATATAACTGATGCAAATATGCTTGGAAGTTCATATTTTATTGCCATAAACTTACCTACACTATTTTTGCTTAAATTTGTTCATAGATGGCAAACAGGTTCATGTAATTGCTAATCCCTGCATCAGTCAGACCTTCATACTTCTCATTAGCCCACAGCTGAACAATAAAGTTTCCTTTCTTTCCATTTCTACTGTGTTCTCTCTGCAGTGTGGGTTTCCAAGTTTTCTTCTTAAGCTGAAATTCATTTCTAAGGAGGTCTTTATGACAGCCACACTTTAATCGCCATAAAAATTTCAAATGTTCACCTCGAGGTAATGGTTCTTGATGTGAGTAATTCAAAGAGCCTCGCAGCTTGGTTTAACACTCAACTCTACACGGACAAGCTATTAACGCGCAGCTGTGCCATCCATTCAGGCACCAAGACTGGGTATGGTGTAGCACCAGAAACTCACATTTTTCACAATTACAAAAGCAGCTGCTTCGTTATGGATGGAGGCAAGTCTTAGCACGTCTAACAACGGCGTCCTCCTGACAGAAATCCAACAGCCCCTGTAGCACTGGTCTAACTCCGGGACGGGTCACAGCAATGGCCGCTAGGGAAGGGGCCTGAGGGGAGGGGAGATGGCGGTTCGACGGTACCCTGCTGCGAACGGGCCGGCCCCGCTGCTCCTCTTATCTCCTCCCGGGACACCGCGCCCAGGCCCTGCGGTAACCGCAGCCAAGCCCCACAACTGCTCTCCTGGGAGGCCGCGGGACGGAGCAGCCGAGGACGCGGCCGGGCCCAGGTCACCACAATTCACCCTGCCCTGCCCTGCCGGCTGGCAAAGGCCCCGCGGCGCTGCCGCTCCAGCGCCCTCTCTTCCTCAGCGTCCATCACCCCCCTCGAGGGCAGCTGAGGTGGGCAGCGGGCGGTGCCAGAACCCCGCGAACCCCGAGCCCTTCCCCGCGGTGCCGTGAGCCGGGGCGGAGCGAGCCGTGAGGGTGGCGCCTTGGCGCTCTCCGCGCCGCGCACGGGGGGGAGGCGGCGGCGGCGGCAGATCCGGGCCTGGCGGAGGCGGAAGGGGCGGGCGGACGCGGCCTGACTCTGGGGGACGCGCGATGCTGGTGAGTGCGGGGAGGCCGCGGCGTTGTGTCGCAGCGAGGCCGTGCTGGGCCCGGGAGGAGGCGGCAGCGGCTCCGCTGGGCCGAGGCCGCGCGGGCCTGGCGGAGCGGGGCCCGGCACTGAGTCACGCTGTGCGGAGCGGGAGCTGGGCAAGGGGAGGCCGGGCCCGGGCCGCCCGCCTTTCTTCTCCCGGGCGCGCACCTGGCTCCGGAGGGAAGGGAGGGAGGCGGTGGGAGCTCTCGTCCGGCCCGCTCATGGATCCGGCTCCGGGAGCCGCGGGCCGGGCCGGAGCGAGGAGGCCGCTAACTGCGCACTCGGAATGCATCGCCCCCCTTGGGGCGCGGGAGCCCGCCCCGCCGGCTGCCCCGGCCTGCCCGCTGCCTCCCTCCGGCCCGGCCCCAGCCCTCCCTTCCGCCTCCCTGCCCTCCCCCGTGCCCGCGGACCCGCATGGTCGGGCCGCCTCGGTGGCTGCCCCTGCCTTTCTGTCCCGACCCGCGGGTTCTTAGACCTCGGGCCCGGCTTCCCGCAGCCCCGAGCCTTCGCTCAGCCCCCCGGCCCCGGGACTGCCCACCCCTGCTATCACAGAGCCTGCTCTGTGTTGCACATGAGCTTTTGTTCGTGACCTCACCGGGCACTGTTTTAGGGTGTTCACCTGCCTGCTGTCCTCCTCTGTGCTGCCTCTTTTCATCTTCTTCTACCTCAGCTGTCCCCAGAGCTCTCTAGTGACGCTTGGGACTGTTCAGGAGCTGTTTGGCTGTACCTAGAGAAACTCACTGTGTCCCAGCACCGTTGTGGCTGCTGGAGGATATTTCCCCCAGCTCCTCCTTGTCGCTTTCTCCGGGTGTCTCTCACTGCCAAGGACTGCACCATGCACCAGGCTTCCTCTTGTTGCCACCTACTGTTGTGGCCTTACCAGGGAAGGTGCCCCCTGTAACCTTTTATCTGTCTGCCTTTGTGTATTTGCTACTTCCATCCACATCACTAGACCTGCTTTGGATTTTATTTGTCATTGCAAATAATCACCTTATTTGTTTCCCAGTGAGTTTGCCAGTAAAAGCGAACTTTACTTACTGGGATCCTTTCCCATGCTTTCTTATTTTAAAGTTCTGTTCCATCACTATCATTATTCCCCTATTACCTTTCCTGTTCAATTTTCTTCCTCTCAGTAACTCTTCCCTTCACCATGTTTTCTTGCCTTCCTGATCTTATTTTCCTGTCATTAAAACTTTCCTTGTGACCTCACCTAATACTCTTTCCTTTCCATACACTCCTTTCCTTTGTAGACCTACGTGCTGTCTCCCCCACTTTATATTTAAATCTTCCAGCTACGCCTTTGAGGAGAAAGGAATCTAACCTTAGTATATCTGTATACTTGTCAGTCCACACTAAGAGGACACAGATTGCTTACTTGTTTTACCTTATTTTGTTTTCATTTGTTTTGTTGCCTTCTTTCTCAATGACTTTTTCCACTATATGTGTTCATATGTAATCATATACCTCCCACTTAATATACACATGCCCTGATGCTAGTCTGGGGAAACAAGAAAGGATTTCTGTCTTGGAAATCCTTTGGGCTGGACTAGTATGAATGGTCCATGGCCATGTAACTGAAATTAGGCTAAACACTGTCTGTAATACCATATTGTGAATTGTTACTTAGTTGATACAGGATGTGTTTGGGATGCATTCTCTTTTGGGGAGTAGCAAGATACTTCATAGGTACCCAAGTGCATAGCTTTTTACTTATAAATAACTGCTGTAATGTTGTCTCTCAGTGGTTAGGTGTCTGTGTTTGATTGACTTTGTGTCTCTGCTGGTGACTCTACTGGAAAGAAAACTTCCCCCTCCTGCTTTGTGACTTCTCTTGCTTCTCAGCATTTGTTGCCTATCTCCTTATTTTACATATTAGTTGCTTTGGTTCTTAAGATTGGTTGCATTTCAGGGTCATGTCATCACCATATGTTTAAGATGCACTTGAAACACTGGACTTGGTTGTCCCATGAAGGCATGGGGAACACATATGATCTTGGGAGTAATTTATACACTGAACTCTAGAAGCCAGGTTCAGTACCTAGCATTGACAGCTGCTTCTTTCAGCAGAGTACACACAAGACCTTTATGTGACAACACATAAAGCAACTGAACAAGGCTTCTGCCCTGAATGGTCCTTCTGGAAGAGACTTTCCATTGCCTACCCAAGGGTCATGTAGAGAAATTTCTTGGTTTTGGCACTTAAATGAGGCATATGCACCTTCCTCCTTGACTGACAAACTCATTGTGCTCACTTAAATAAATAAGTCTTCTTCCACCTTAGTTGTTCATAAGTTGTTCACACTGGTTTAAGCTCGCCTTATAACATGGGCCTGTTATGTAGACTTCCAGCATGAGAAAATTGCATTGCTTTAATTTAAATTAGGTTGATGTACACCCTTATTTGGATACAGATTTGAGGCTGAATTTAGCTTATTCTAAGCTGTGGTGCAAGCTCTTACATTCTAACTGTATTGTTATGAAAACAATACTGAGTCCTTTGAGAGAGTTACCTTAGATAGTCAGCTTAAAAAGTGTTTTCTTACAACTTATATGTTAAGATCTCCAAGTACTGCTTTTCATCTGCTGTGTTTCTCAAGTCGTGCTTAGTTTTGTAGACTCACAATTATTTCAGTAGGGCCCAGCTTAATGATGAGTCACATCCTGGGTGTCAGTGATTGTGTGAATTGAGTATATCTGGAGTTGTCTTCTTGGCATTAAGTTTTTCCTTAAAAAGAATTCCAAGTGGAGGAAACAGCTTTAAAGATGTCCCCTTTGTTCTTGTACCACTCCTTAACATCAAAAATCTGTGTCATGGATGTGAAGTGAGAGGATTGTCCTAGTGAGAGGTTGTCAGTGTGTTGCAGGTAAATACTGATGTCATGTGGAGTACTTCTCAACTAGGATTTTCTTACTCACCGGGGGCAGAATTGGATTGAGGTATCAGGCAGCTGCATCAGTGCTTCTGTTGTACTTCCCATGCTGTCCAACAGGGTCTGTC